>APFE031030370.1:0-21139 GCA_000404065.3 Pinus taeda
TAAGTTGTCTACCTTTCTCACGTTTTCTTGCATGTACAGTCAAGAGAATGCATACACTCAACATCTGCACACAATGTAGCACAGTACCATGGCAAGTCCACAAAGTGCATGTCATGCGCTTTCACTCATTTTCATTCTGTGGATGCTTGTAAGCTTGGAGTGTGTTTTCCTTCATTGTTCTATCTTTCACATTTGTTGGTTCGCACAGTTGTGTTGTTCACGAACCATGCCTTCACCAACATGGGTCAACCAATGCGCTGGTGGCTGCATTGGAAGCATCATTTCTCGTGAGACGACCCATGCACTGTTAGCTTAGGAGTAGGAGTAGTGTTTTTTTTGAGTTGTTTTCTTGCATGCATATTTGCTTCTTTCTTCATGTGTTTGTTTTCTTTCTTGTTCATTTTCTTACTCACTTTTCTTTCGCATTTTCTTCTACTTCTTGCTTTGCTTTTTGGTTTGCTTGCTTGTTATTATCTGTAGGTTAGTTTCACATGGGCTGTCTGCAACTCTTGAAACAAGTTCGGTTAAGTACAAGAGGACTTGTACAACTATCAACATTTGGTTATTTGTTGTCTGCTCTCTTACGTAAGAACTTGTTGTCTTTAGCCCATGATACATCGATGGAAAATACGTACCGTTCAAAATGAATCTTGGTGAAAGCACAACGATTGCGCACTAACTAGTGTCACCTACTCTAGTCGGTTTCTTTTTGGTTAACCATTGTCAACTTAGTCAAGTAAAGTAAGGTGAGGGGGAAAACCTAACAAGAACGTCAGAGGTATATAATAAACTACTTCTTTGAAGGAACAATGTCTTTTTCTCTCAATAGTCCGGATTGCTCTTCCTCCCCTGAAATGAATAAGTGCTACACACAATTATGAAAAAATGAAAAAATGAAAAGTGAAAAATGAAAAAAATGAAAATGAATAAGGCAAAAAAAAGAGAAAGACTTCCTACATAGAGAGGTGATGCAAGTAACTTTGTCGGGGTACTGACCAAGCTTGTTGGCAATGGAACGATGCTTATGTTGTTGCGTGACTTACCCAGGGTATTGTCCATGCTTATTGGCAACAGAGCAACACTAGAGATGAAACTAAGACTCTGATGACTATACTGCTTGTGCAGCAATAGACCCCTCAACCCCAATTGAGAAATTTGTGTTGACTTGGCTTGGAATGTGTGTCAATTGACAAAGAGCTTGGCATATGCTACATATTACAATCAAGGAAGTCTTGAAACCAAGACAAATTGAGAACCGAACAATACTTCCGAAGGTGTTAGACTTGCTTTTCACGAACAAGGTTCATTCAGAGAGCTCGAGTTCTACGAGTGTGTCGCAATGTATTGTAGCAGCTACAACAACCCTCCAAAATTTTTCCTTAGCTTTATTTTGGAGCCTCGCTACCAGCCTTTCACAAAAACATGTCTTACCTTGTTAAGTACACAAGCTTCAATGATTTTCTTACAGAATGACAACCTATCCATCAAATCTTGTTGCATCCTCCACACAGGTTGTTTCACCAGACTTGGTCCAGCTGCAAGCTTAGCAGCTCCCTCAAGAAATTGCACAATTTTGGAGGGGAACCAGCCTTCCCTCTAGAAGTTGTGCAATTATTTCTAGCAGCCTGCTCAACTCCAGAATTATGCAAATCTAGCTATCACTATTCACTAGGAAAATTGCGCAATTCCTCCCAGCAAGACTACTCAACCGAGAAATTACGCAATCCTAGGTAGCAGTCAGTTGATCTGCCCAAAAATTGCATAATCCCACTAAGAATCCAACCCAACTCCCTCCCAGAAATGTGCATTTTTTCCTCCCAGCTAAGCAGATTGTTGCATGTGTAGTTAAGTTGACCAGTTCCCTCTGAGACAAAGCAAAATTAATTTTCATGCATGGGATGCTCCTCCCAAGGTAGCATGCAAGGGCATCCCTTGATTCAAAGATCTATTTTTAGCAGCTACAGGTTACATGCAAGTATCATCTCAGAAACCTCCCAACAAGTGTCACTTTTCCGATATTTGTGGCATGCGCATCCCAACCTTGATCTTATCAAAGCTCATAAATTGGACACTGTAGAGCTCATTCCTCACATAAACCTTGCAGCTCTGGCATCCCACATTACAGTCGTTGGCACATTCAACTCAACTGTCTTGGGGTAAGCTCGCTACTCATGACTTGTGCTACATTTCTGGCACTTTTTATGTTTTTCTTTGTATCAATGTTGTCTGCTTGATTTCAATGAGTGCTCGCTTTCATTTTCATGCATACTAGCTTGTAACTAGCATGGTTTCAGTTTTCATTTGCATCTCACTACTATCGCATGCATGAAACTATTTTTCACAGAGGATCGGCATTGCGGTGACTCACTTCACACACGTGCATGATTTCTTATTTTTTGAATCCTGCACTTATTGTTTGCATGAATGATCACTGACTCTCATTTTCACTCATCTCACCATGCATTCAGGCTTCTCATGTTTTTAGTCACCCATCAGCTAGACTAGACTGCCTTGGCCCAGACCGTGCCTTACCTGGCTAGCACTACACATTTCTGGAAGTGAAGACTCTGCCTTCCCTCCATAAATTGTGAAAGCCTAGCCAAGCATTGACCTCCAGGCTTGCATTGCGCAACTCTTGGAGGCAGTGTCCTGTTGGCCCCAGAAACTGTGCAATGCAGTTTGCTGGTTGCTTGTCACTGCTAAATGCAATTACGTATTACACAGTTTCAGTCCTCAATAAGCCAAGATGGACTATGCATTGTGCAGCTCCAGTAATCAGTCAACCTCCTGACAGCCCGGACTGTGCCTTGCGCATTTTTGGCAGTCAGTCTCCCGACCTCATGATTGGTCTCATTGGAGTGTACAAATGGAATAAAGATTTAATTCTTAGTATGGAGAATGCTCAGGATCCCATTCGCATGATTTAATAAAATGTCTCAGTCAGATGCAACAACATAATGGAGAGACATGCAAAGGTACACTTGGGCAGTATGGAAAAATGTAGTAGAGGCAACATTGAGTAGAGTGCAACAGTGGACCAAGACCCATGAGATTAGAGGAGAAAAGTGGGGAACACAACATTGTTGAGGGAACTATGTGGAGAGTGTTTTGTTGAGTGTGCACTACTGTGTGTGAGGATAAGTAAGCATGTTCTTCTGTGAAAGCCTGAATTTTCCTAAGAAGAAAGCAGAGACCCCGAGAGAGAGCCAATGCTATTGTGCAAAAGGCTGAATGTGCCTACATAGAGGAAGAAGGCCGACAAGAGTGCGATGTTGTGTGTAGTGGATAGAGGGCCAAGAGAAGTATGATGTTGTGGTGGTGATGGTAGGCTGCTATAGAGTGAGTAGAGACAGAGTGTTGTGTGGGCCAAGGGATGAAGAGAACATAGCTGATATCAAGTAGAGTGGTTACCAATAATAGTGAACATTGAGTTCATGTTTGAGTGTGGGTTGGAGCCTACATATAGGGAGTTGGTGCTTCCATCTCTAGTGGGTGCTTGAGAAGGCTTAGGGGTTGGTGCCTCCTGAAATTTGGTGTTTTCATAAATCCAAAGAGCTACAAGTTGGTGCTTGCAACATTTCTATGAATTCGGTGCTTCACATGGTGCTTCTGGTAAGCTAGACAAGTGTCTACAAATGGATGGAGTTTGTGCTTCCTACTAGTGGGTGCTAGCAAATAATCAAAAGGATTTTATGCTTCCTATGAGTGGTGGCTCACAAACAGATCGACGTAATAGAGTAGGTGCCCTTATTTTACATCAATAACAACAACAAGCTTTGGTGTTCTTCCCGAAAGGGTTTTCACGTAAAACCTTCATGTCTCATGTGTTTCCTGCTCATGATGTGTATGATTGTGTTGATTTATATGATTGTTGTTATGGCTTATTAAAGGCTGCTTTCATATAATGGATGCTAATTTTGAATGAAAAATAAAATTAGCCTTAATATTGATTCCACCCTGTCTCAATATTAACATTGTTTCCAACAAACAAGACCTCTAACAACATTACTGAAGAAATATGCATTTTCTTGAACTCTAGAAGCAACTAAGGCCTTTTAATATCTTAAAGAGGAAATGTGTCAAGCATCGATCATAACGATGCAAGACTTCACAAAAACCTTTATTATGAAATGTGATGCCTTATGAAATGTAATTGGTGTTGTTTTAATGCAAGAAGGAAGACCAACTTCTTTTGAAAGCTGTCCAATCAAAGGAAATTATTTACACAAACCTATTTATGAGAAGGAAATGTGGGAACTACTACTTGCACTAAAGAAATGGAGACCTTACCTAATGGGAAGACAGTTCAAGGTAAAAATATATTTTGACAGTCTTAAATACTTTTTTGAACAAAAACTATCTTCAAAAGAGCAGCAAAAATGGGTCACCAAGATGTTGGGTTATGACTTGAAATCATCTACAAAAAAGTGAAACAAAATGTTGTTGTGGATGAACTCTCTAGAAAGGATGAAGATGTGGAAACATTTTTTTGTGCAATTTCTATTATCCAAACTGATTGTATAACCAAAGAAAGAGATGAATGGAAGAATGACAAAGAGGTGTTGACACTCATTCAAAAGCTGCAACAAGATCTCAATACATCTGATACATTTAGCTAGAAAAATGAGTCATTATGGTACAAAGATCACTTATATCTTTGTAACAATTCCCAACTCAAGAAAAATATTCTTTTGGAATTACACACCTCCCCCTTAGGAGGGCACTCAGGTTTTTTAAAAGCTTACCACAGGGTCAAGAAGAAATTTTTTTGGGATGACCTTAAACTTGATATTCAGAATTTTGTGGCAGAATGTTTGGTTTTCTAACAAAATAAAGTTGAGACAATTAAGATCATGGATTTGTTACAACCTTTAGCCATTCCAAGTCAGTGTTGGGAGGAGGTCTCAATGTATTTTACCATAGGTTTACCCAAGTTTGAAGGAAATAGGGTTATCGTGGCAGTAGTTAATAGAACCAAGTATGCACACTTTTTTGCATGATCTCATAATTTTAAATCTAGTACAGTTGCTACTACATTTATGGAAACAATTAAAAAGATACATGGAAACCCAAAGATTATTGTAAGTGACAAAGATCCAATTTTCGCTGAAATTTTTTTGGACTAAATTATTTTCTTGTCTTGGTTCTCAATTAGCTCATAACTCATCATATCATCCTCAATGTTATGGGAAAACTAATATAATGAACAATTGTTTGGAAGGATATCTTCATTGCTTTGTATATGATAAACAAACACAATTGGTCAAGTGGTTACCTCTAGCTAAATGGTGGTATAACACTTCCTTCCATACCGTACCAAAAATTACACCATTTATGGCACTTTATGGATATCAACCACCATCCATCACATCATACTTGAGAGTACATTCTAAGGCTCAAGGAGTGGAAGATCACATCGAGCATCAAAATAATTTCTCTAACTCTTAAAGGATAACCTCAATTTGGAGCAGAATTGAATGAAACAATAGGTAGATCAACATTGTAGTGAAAGAAATTTTGATGTAGGGAACTGGGTGTTTTTATGACTACAACCATATAAAAAAATGTCCCTCAAGAAAGCTAAGAAGGATAATAAATTATCACCTAAGTACTATGGTCCGTAGAATGTATTGCAAAAGATTGGTACTATGGCATACAAATTGGAGTTACCTACATCTTCCTGAATACACCCAGATTTCTGTGTTTCATGCTTAAAGAAGGTTACTGTGACAAGCTCCCAATTCAAACAATATTTCCATAACTTGACAAAGAAGGAAAAAACATATTTGAGCTTGAAGCAGTCACGGGAACAAGAACTTGACAACTATGCAATTGATTAATTTCAGAGTGTCTCATTAAGTGGAAGAACTTACTCATTGAAGATTATACATGGGAGGATGCAATTTTTATACAAAAGAATTTGGAACTAACAAAGCATTGAGGACAACACTTTTTTGAAGGAGAGGGGCATGTTAGGTCCCTATAATACTAGTGTATTCCCTTTATTGATATTGTTAGTGTAGCCCCCTATTGTTATTGTTGTCCCCATGTATCCCATGTTATTATTGTTGTGTTGCATAGAAGCCCATTATTCTTATTGTTGCACCCTAACATTATTATTGTTATGTAGAATTTGATTATATTGTGACCTCTTAGACTCCTACATATACCAAGGAAGTGTTATCATTTGTATCATCCAATTATCGTTCATTCGTGTAATGTACACGAGGTTTCCACCTCGAAGTGGATACTTTTTAAGTCATTGATCTATCTTTTCTTCTCCTTTGTGAGTTGATTTCATAACAATTTAATTTCCCTGAATCATTGTTTTGCTCTTTATATCTTCAATTGTTCACTTCCCTCCATTTATGAAATGTAATTACTCCTTTAATGTTGCAATGATCCCTAGACTATTAGTAGATATTGAAATCCATTACCATCATGAAAAGGATGTTTTTCATTACAACATGAGATGACTGAGGAGAACACACATTTTTTTCCATGGTAAATTTTTATCTCACTCAACTTATAATCTGCTAGAGTTTAATATGCCCGCCTCCACCTGTCCGGCCTCTAGCACTGAATGATGAACATGTTCCATATGAATATGTTGTTGCATCTTCTAATGATGATCGCTCGTCTCCACTACATGAGGTAGTTACGTAGTGGATTTATTAGGGAGATAATTACATTCTACATTTGAATTAAATGCTTCTACCTCCAATTCCTAGGTGGTTGTATGTTTGTTACCTCGATTCCATAATATTTAGATTTTACAATCATGGAATTGGTTTATTTTATAGTGCACTGTCATCTATTCTCAATTGGGCCAATTCCAATAGAACTCCTCAATTTTTTCCAAAAGAATCTTTATTCTATGTAAGATTGGGGTCAGAAATTGCATGGGGTTGCCCGCTTTTCCCACCTAGTTTATTACGATCATTGAGTTGCCGAAGTCCATCAAATGACGAATACCTATGGTGTATGCCAAGTTCAGTCCTTGCCATAATGTTATATTTCCCCTTGGTTGTTAGTTTCTTCCCCAATGCCCTAGGTGAATTCAATCACCCTTGCTTCATCAAGGTGAGAGATAACTCCTACCACTCCTGCCACCCATGTTAGAGTCGTATTATTATTATTGTCATTAGTATAATTAATTATCAAGATTTATATTTAATAATAATGATAAATAATCATATTTTTAAATAGTATATTGAATATTTATTTTTAATATTTTTTATTATAAATAAATAAATAAATAAATACTATAATTAATTTTTAATTAACCTACGTGGACTAAAACTATTTTTTGTTGTAATTTTTTTCTCCAAAATGTAAAATTCTTTACGAAATCTAATTAAAAACATTAGAATATATATTTTTTATTAATATGGAAATTTCATAGTTACATTGATAGTGTCTATTTTGAAGTAAAACTTTTAATTTAATTATCAATAATTAGGTGGATGGTAAGGATTTAACTACGAAAAAATATAGAATATAAGAATATAATTAGGTGGATGGTAAGGATTTAACTATGGAACAATATTGAATATTCATAGTAGTATTCTCAAATCTTATCTCTAAAGTAGTTATGTCATTTTCCCCCTTTTAATTAAATTGATTGATTAAAAAATGTCATATGAACATGTGTTATATGAAACAAGTTATTGCTTTTCTGGGCATGTGAGATTGATAAACCATGATATTGCAATAAAATTTATTTATAGATTAGGAATCATTATGGTAAAGTGGTAGTGAATTTAGTATATTCCTTAGCTATTTAATTTACATGATTGCACTAATTATAAAATTGACCATTAAACATCACATATCTTTACTCATTATATATCTTTTTTCTTATATATCAAAACAAGACATAGCATATATAATCTAAATACAAAACACTATTTTTTGAAATACAATATATGTGTGATGTGTGGATGTGAATTTAGGTAAATGTAATTTATCTAAATGATTAAAAGAAAAGAAAGTAATTTGTGCTTACAACTAGCACAACCACATTAACATATATAACAAGTGTATATAAACACATTAGTTAACATATATAACAAGTGTATATAAACACATTAATAATTATTACGTTTATGGTAGAGATTTATAAACGCCAATATTAAAACTTAATATTATAAATACTAATATTAATGCCCAATATTTTAAATTAATATTTTAAAAATAATATTAAACCATATACATTTTAAATCCTACTATTATAAGCCATATATAATAAACTCTAATAGTAAATCCAATATGATAAATCCTAATGTTAAATCCTATAATATAAACCCTATATTTAATATTAGAGTTTATACATCCTCCCATATACCTAATAATCTGGTTGAATATATCAACAACGTTTATTAATATGATTATGCTAGTATTAATCTTAATCTTAAACATCATCTTAATACCAAACTTATTATTAATTTTTTTTTTTTTTGTAAGCTTGGTAATACTTATTTTTTATTATTAATTATCCATAGGCACATAACAAAAAATGTGTTTGGTGGTATGTTATATACATATTTGGGCACTGCAAATCCAATCACATATGTCCATAAACCAAGGGCTTCTAAACCCCTAAAAGTGTCGTTTCATACCCTAAAGGAACAAGGTCATCTGATTACTTCATTTCCTAGAAGTTCTCCCTCAAAAACTGCTCAGAACTGGTAAAAACCAAACCATACAGACTACTCTATGTTGAGGGTGCGATGCATCTCACCTGTTACACTTAGAGGGTGTGATTCCTACTGAAAAACCCATCTGTAGGGTGCGATGAGCGAGAGCATAAAAATGGCAGAGGCAGTTTGCTAGGTGGAAACCCAAAGAATCTTCTAGAAACTGCTCATTTGACACTTGCCTCTCTGAATTCGCCTAGGGATGAGTAAGAGATCATGAAATCTTCAAGTGGAACCAAGAACTATCAGAGAAACGACACTAATCAAAATCCCAGAAGCTGACTCACCCACTTGGAAATATCTATATATGGATCCCTCATCCTAGAGATCGAGGGGCTAGAATTTTGTATTTTTTAAGGAAGTGTTGTTGGTTTCTCTATGAAACATTGTATTGTTTGGTGATCTAGCTTTTAATGAGGTGAAGAGGGCTTTCATGCTGGGAGGATGGTGCTAGATGAGACAACTTGGTTGTAATCCTCTCTTATACTACCTCTATCAATAAAGCTATTTGAGTTTTCCTCCATATTCTTGTATATTTATAAATCTTGTATCGGTGTATGCATTTGTATGGTTAATATACATCCGATCCTATATTGTTTATGGTTATAGATCTCTACACTTTGATGGTATTATGCTGCTTTGACTCTGCAGGTGTTCTTTGAAGCAGGACAAGTGAGGAAAGAGTGGTGAAGCTCTATCAAAGGGGGGAGGAAACAAGCAAGGAGCCAAGTGAAAGGCTGAGGTTGGTACTCTCTGCTTCTCTCTCATCTATCTCTCATAAAGGAAAACACAAGTAACTTTAGTTTTTTTATTTCTAAGATAACTACCCGTCTTAGTGGGACTAGCAGCTCTGAATGGACACTAGTTTTCCCAATAAAAAAATGGCGACTCCACTGGGGAGTGAATAGTTTGATTGTTAGTTACTGTTGTTTGCTTTATAAACTACAGACGGAGCTTGAAGTTAAGCCAACTAGCCTTCGAATTTCTTTTGCTATGCAACTGAAAAGTAGATCAACGTTGCTTCAGTCAATCTTCGGGTTAATTTATGAACTGAACATCTGACTTGCAAACATCCTAAGTGCCTTGGTGGTAGCTCAAAACCCTCATTAGATCAGCCCCTATACTTTGTGTTTACTATCTACCATTAGCTCAGCTTAAATCCTTGAACTTAGCTGCAAAGTGTGACTAAAAACCAAGCTCAGTCTCATCTCTAGACCATCACACTATCTATCATTGGCAACCTAGATGCATTGCACCTCCCATCTGTTGTAGGTGAGATGCATTCCCGTTTCCCTATGTTACAAGTGTGATGATTGAGAGAGACTGTTTCTGCCTCCAAATTTTGGTTTTTTCTTCATTGTCTTCAGCTTTATTCAATAGTTTTTTTGCCTATGATTAGTATATCACTGTTGAAACTTTCTTCCTTTGCATTATTCAGTCTCCATTGATAAAGAATTGTGAGTGTTCTTATGTAATTTTTATCATTTAAGGTTCTCCTTTGCAAATAATAGCTTAATCGAACTATCGTCTTTTGATTTGAAAGTGTCGCAAGTGTTGTTTTCAGTCAAAGAAAAGAGTGTCATAAAGTCTTCCTCTTTTAGATAGTCGATTACACTTTTGCTATTGTATTTGATTTTAATCATCAATTCTTTGAAGTGTCGAAAGTAGTTTTCAAGTCGAAATTGAAAGTTTCGTCTAAATCTTCCTTTCGGTTTTTGAAAAGAAATTGCTAAAGTGTTGATTTGAGGAAAGATAGTTCAGATTTGTACTTAGTTTTCTTTTCGTCATTCACACATTAAGGAAACTGAAAGAAAAAAAAATACATGCATGTGCATTTGCATTTAGACTGCATGCGGAAATTGATTTAGGACAGTGCATCTTAGTGTGTGCTCTCTGCTGTATGTTGAAAGAATTTTACTTCTCTTTCCTTAGTAGCTAGGATTTTCATTGCAAAAAGAAAGTAAAAAAATTTTTATAATCTTAGATTGCATATTTAGGAATTATATATCTACATCACACAATGAACCTTAAAGGAAAATTTCTTAAGAAAGATCAATTATAAAATAAACCTTAATGAACATAAAAACACTTTGGAACCTAACGCACAACATTTAGAAGTCTAGGCTAGAGACGTATTCCAGCATCGTAAAGCCTGGTAATTATTGTTTTCATTGTAGGTTGGGTGATTCCTCCTCTTTGATAGGAAAAGTGCCAGTACGGACTTGTGCTCCAACGTACCATCAAGTATATATTAGGAGACCACAATATGCTATATCCTTTATCCTTAAGAAGCCGTGTGTACTGCCCTATTGATTGTAATGCACTAAACACAACATTCAGGAAGTTTGACTGTCGTATGTAAAAAGCATTCTACAGTTTTGTGATTGGTTTGGTAATCCCTCTTTCTAGATTTCCAGAGTAGTCACTTTCGTTCCTTTTCAGACTCCTTAAAAGAAAAGGTCCATCTGAGCACTTGTCACTTTGGGCTCATTAAAAATCAAAGGTGACTAGAGTCATCTTTAGCTTTCTCTTGACTCTTTAAAATTGAAAAAGAAAGTTGTGTCAAAGCGTCATTAAATTTATTTTAATCGGAATAATGTCATTGTACCCTCATTGGTCTTAGGATGAGAAAATGGAGTCCACCAATCAAGGATTTCCCCTTGGGGGAAATCCTAGTCCTTTCTCTTCTTGGGGAGATGTTGGTGCTCCACATATGGCTACATTGTCCCTTCCAAGACTTACAATTGGCCTCCTGGTATGGATTTTCTTGACCTCTATCATTCAAAACATTGTAGTTCCTGAGCAATCAAATCAACAACCAGATGATACTAGAGTTTCTCCCCCACCTTCCACTTCATTTGTGTCTCCCTCTCCTTCTTCCTCTTCGCTTGGTGAAACTAGCAACACTAAAAACCAAGTAATTGAGAAGAAGAAGAAAGGGAAGGAGAAGAAGAAGAAGAAGCCAACGACAAAAGGGGGCAACCATGCATCGTCTGGCAAAAATCCACACATTGCAATATCCAAACCTAAATCTCCATGTGTCATTTGAAAAGGAGACCACTATGATCGAGATTGTCCTTGTATCCTGTGGATCTTGAGGGACTGGTCTCCCCGCTTGCACAATCCGGTGTCTTCAACCTCTAACGATCATGTTCAGAGTACACAATCAATTAGTGAAAATGAAGTCAATGGATAGAAAGGAAGGTCTAAATTTCCTTGTAGATTGTGTGAAGCAGATCATTCCCTCCACCATTGTCCTTTCGTGGAAAAAGCTAAAAGAGTCTTGGATAACTGTCCTGCTTCACTGCAGCGACTTCCTCTTGGATACAAGAAACTCTTGTCGACTCCGTTGCTAGTTGAAAATTCAATTGACACACCTTTTTTGTCAGTCGAAGGACCTATCATTGAAGATAAACCGTCTGAGTCCACATTGGACCAATGTCAACAGGTCAAGATGGCAGACGACACAATCTTGTCTTCAAAAGGTCCACCTTCAGATGATACAGTCACCAAAGGGAATGAGAACGACACCGTTCAAATTCTTTTTGTTAACACAGAATCCTATGAACATGGGGGAAATCTACCCATTCATATGGCCATTTATTCGGTCCCTCCTCCAAGCAATCTAGTCGTTTCCTTCGATTGGAATCTACTAAGGAGACCCCACCTACCATTTAATGTACCATTTTGAATCATAGTACAATCTTACATAATGATCATGGCTGGTACTATCATAGATGAAGGCTCTTCTGTGAGTATCCTTTCCTCAACTTCTTGGAAAGCACTTCGTTCGCCATCGCTTCTGCCTAAGATTTCAAATATGTTAGGCTTCAACAAAGGAACTAGTCGACCGTTAGGGATCCTTCCAAATTTGTCTATAACTTTGAGAAGGAAAACCGTTTATCTGAACGTGATGGTAGTCCAAAGAACATTAGATTACAATCTACTCCTTGGGCGTGACTACATGTATAGCATGGAAGCTATTGTTTCCTCACACTTTCGAGTGATGTGTTTCCCATATGAAGGCAGAATGGTCTAGTTCGTAGACAAGCTTTCATTCCCCAATTCAAACACAGCTACTAGTCCAGTGCCATCCCTAACTAGTCTTTTTGCATAAGGAATGTCTCATCAACCTCCAGTCCATCCACTTGATGAGCGCGAGTGATTTAGTGAATGTGACTAAACCCACGGGGCATGTGCCCTAGTCTTCTTTGGTAGAAAAACCCCAAATATAAGGTAGGTTTCTGCGTTGGATATATGACTATTCTGACACACCTGTCCATTTATGAAAATGGGATTAGACTAGAAAAGGATTCCCTCGTCAAAGGTTATGTGAGTATAATATCCCACCATTCACCTTTGTCTATTTCAATGGACAAAGCCAAGGAAGTTTTTTTCCTCTAAATGTGAACGGAACAACCTTACTTTAATGCAAAAACTTCAATATGGTAACTTGGAAACTCTACTTCTCTTTATACTTGGGGGCATGAAACCTTTTGCTTGCAAGTGAAAATTGACCTTTTATTTTCTTAGTTTGTAGGCTCTCAACCCTTCAAACTCATAGGTTGGTCATTCCTAGCTTGCATACAAAAGGCTCCAGAGCAAAGTTGCCATGGGTTAAGCTCCCTAAAAAATCAACCTATTGATGAGAGACATCATTATTATATGACTAGCATGAGCAATGTTTCCGCGAGGTTCAAGCTCGTTAAAAAATAAACCTAGTTATGAGCATATGTTCCCCCAGAGTTCAAGCTTGTTAAAAAATGAACCCACTTTCGGTAAATAACCTTTGTGATGCATTACTATCAGCTTTTGAGCCTTGTTCGTGTTCTTACCATCACCTCCACTTTTTAGCTGATCATACGCCTCCACTTGATTGTTTACCTTTTAGAGGAACAACTACGACGAGTGATTCTATTAGCCATCTTCTTTACACTACCGTGATTGAAAAGTTCCAAACCTTACCTGCAAGCAGTTGCTACCCGAAACTATCACTCGTTCCTCAAAGATGAGTCTCTTTTAATCTCTTTTTAGACTCGTAAAATATAAAAAGATTGTCGAGCAAGTGCCATCCCTCCTCTATATTTTAATCTTTTTAGACTCGAGGGATCATTACACAAAAAGATCAAGCGCTTGTCTTTTTCGACTCGTTAAAGTGATCAGAAAAGTCATCCCTTTCATATTATTTTATACCTTTTCAGACTTGAGGGATTATACTACGAAAAAGGATTACTGGAGTTTCCGTTTCATCTCTTTTCAGACTCTCTAAAATTGAAAAGGATCGAGTTATCTTTGTCATTAAACTCGTTAAAACAATAGTGACAAACTTGTCCATTACAGACAAGAGTGAGTTTCACTGTCACTAGGCTCACTAAAACATAGCGACAGATTTTCCCAAAGGGAAAATTATAGAACAAGCATATGTTATCCTCCTCAAGCTTGACAAAAATAAAGAGGTAGTGGTCAACAATGACTGGGGAAAATTTGGGAAGAAAACTTGAAGAACTTCATTGGTAGCAGGTCAATCTTGAACATGACACTTTCACTCCATCAGCATGATTGAGTCGGGTTGGATTACTCCATTCACCAGTCATATCACCATTGGTCCTTCTTACCATCCATTTTTTGGGGTTAACACTACCAATCCATTTTAGTGTCATCGATATGTTCAAGAGAAGTCGCTTAGAGAATTCACTAGCCCAACTAACATCTTATCTGCTACAATACCTTCATGCTTCACTCTTTCATGACCGCCACCCTGAACATTGTATCATCAGGTCGTTTTCACCTCCACAAAATCATTTGCTATGTTCTCTGTCGTAGATGTGGGATTCATTAAGGCCCTCCTATGACGGGTCACTTCCTGTTGACATTAGCTCATTATCCAAGAAGTCAACTTAGGAACAACCCTTTCAGTACTTTGAAGCTTGCATGCCTCAATGGCAAGTTTCTCACTTTCGATGACAGGTTTACACCAATGGCCTTCGACTGAAATATTTTGGGTGGTGTTTGACATCGACTCATGTATTCACACCACATGAGTTGCACTGCAGTACCTTGAGGGTCATTATCATTATCGGTGATTCATCTCGCACCTGTTAATAGCTCACATCATTGGCTACTAATCAGGTGATGTCTTTCCATGTTCGACATCAGAACATCTTTTCACATGGATCGACTTGTACTTCACGCGAAGATTAAACGAGTTTGAAGACCTTGGATCTAGTTTAATCCATCCGAGCTGCAATATATTCAGGAAAGATAAAGACATCAAATGTACATCATAGCTGCACAGATAATCATCCAAGCTAAGGGATGATGGCTCTACAAAAATCATCAGTCTACCACACAAACAATTGTCTATCCTATGTTCATGAAAATGAATTTATAAAGCTGAGCATAGGAATTCTCGACTTAGCTAGATCATGAAAATATTATGAAGATAATGTATTTTATTGTATCTTATTACAGGTCACCTTCCAGTTTGAAAAACCTTGGATCCTCATGATAAAGCATTTCACCCGACATCAGAAGATTTACGACCTCATGCTTTAAGGGGGCCCTGTTATAAACATATTTGGGCACTACAATCCCAGTCACATATGTCCATAAACCAAGGGATTCTAAACCCCTAAAAGTGTTGTTTCATACCCTAAAGGAACAAGGTCAGCTGATTACATCATTTCCCAAAAGTTCTCCCTGAAAAACTGCTTAGAACTGGTCAAAACTCGACCATACATACTGCTCCATGTCGAGGATGCAATGCATCTCACCTGTTACACATAGAGGGTGTGATGCATACTGAAAAGCCCTTCTATAGGGTGTGATGATTGAGAGCAGACAAATGGCAGAGGCAGTTTACTAGGTGGAAACCCTAAGAATCTTCTAGAAACTACTCATTTGACACTTGCCTCTCTAAATTCGTCCAGGTATGAGCAAGAGATCATGAAATATCCAAGTGGAACCAAGAACTATTAGAGAAATGACACTAATCAAAATCCCAGAAGCTAACTCACCCACCTACAAATATCTATATATGGATCCCTCATCCTAGAGATCCAGGGGCTGGAATTTTGTATTTTGTAAGGAAGTGTTGTTGGTTTCTCTATGAAACATTGTATTGTTGGGTGATCTAGATTTTCATGAGGTGAAGAGGGCTTTCATGCTGGGAGGATGGCGCTAGATCAGACAGCTTGGTTGTAATTCTCTCTTCTACTACTATATCAATAAAGTTATTTGAGTTTTCCTCCATATTCTTGTATATTTCTAAATCTTGTATTGGTTTATGCATTTGTATGGTTAATATACATCTGATCCTATATTATTTATGGTTATAGATCTCTATGCTTTGATGGTATTATGTTGTTTTGACTCTGCAGGTGTCCTTTGAAGCGGGATAAGTGAGGAAAGAGTGGCGAAGCTCTGTCAAAGGGGGGAGGAAAAAAGCAAGGAGCCAAGTGAAACACTGAGGTTGGTACTCTCTGCTTCTCTCTCATCTATCTCTCATAAAGGAAAACACAAGTAACTTTAGTTTGTTTGTTTCTAAGATAGCTACCCGTCTTAGTGGGACTAGTAGCTCTAAATGGACACTAGTTTTCTCGATAACATGGTATCAACTTGCCTAAGGAAAACCAGGTCCGTTGGCCACCGATCAACATCATATTTCATCCAAAATTTAAACATTTTAAGTATAATCATCCTTGCTAAGTTTTCTACTGTATCTATTATTTGCTTAATTTTTTGACTTGTAAATTAAATTCTATCCATCATAAAAATAAATAAATAAATAAATAATTCTACTACTCTGCATCAACCATCAAGTGAATCAATAGGATTTGGGTCCTTGGCACTCGACCCGAGCACTTAGTTCTATAGCAAGGTTTGGATTTTTTTTTTTCGATTCGCCCAAAATGGAGGTTCTGGTGGTATTGCTATACCTGTACCACCTGTATCTCCTTTTGGATATTCTTTAAACTTGGATCCTCCTAGCGAACTTTCACTGATTCTTCTTTGTCCTTGTATGTTGCCATGGCCTTGACCACTAGTCTCTTCATCACCTAGTACTATTGGATGGTCTATCTGAATATTGTTTGATGACATCTGGTGTGCCCCAGATCTACGATCAGTGGCTCCCAGTCCTTTACTGGAAGCACTTCATTTGCTGCTTTGGCATTTAGCTCTGCCTCCCATGTTGATGTTACAGATTTTACTTGTGTTGGAGTTCCTGCATGGTATTCATGCATTAAGTTTTGCATGCATTCGCTTCCCATTTTCCTTCCCCTTTTTCGCCGGGTTTTGCTCGTCGATGCCACCGAGGCCTTCATTTTCTTTTCGGCCTATTTTCTAGCAAGATGACCACCTTTTCTTCCCTGCCTCACTTCTACCTTCACCATATTTTCCTTCTGCAATTCTTTCAGCCCTCACTCCTCACTCATTCTTTCCTGTTCCTAGTGTCAGAGTGTTAGAGTGTCAGACTCAGAGTGGTAGATGAGTTAAACATACATGTAATGTTAACATAAGTGCAAACATTATTACCAATCTAGATTTCATTCATGGCCTTCTTCCTTTCCTTGTAATTCATCTTTTCATAGTAACAACTTTGAGCTTGCTTTTGACTACTTAGGTACCCACTTTTCCCTTCATATCTTTCCTTGATCCTTGCTACATGCAACAGTAAGGGAGGCATTTCCCTCCTTCACTCTAATCCCCCTTGGGGTCGACAAACTGGGTTCCAAGCTGAGGTCCAAATCCGCTTTGGGTTGTTGGCAAGAAATTTCTGGGGTTATCAAAGCAAGAATTGCATAAGTTTGGCTCAATTTCAGTAGCTAATTCTGACCCACTCAAATTGGGATGCCTCGACACCTCCCTCTTTCCTTTAAGAGTTTCGACATGCCCCTATAGTCCATCTTGAATTAGGATGACTAGGATAGAATTTTGTTGCCCACACAAAATTCCCCCCCTCATCCATACTTTCAGGCCTAAACCCCATCATACCACCATTTCCTCCAGACAATGCTTCCCATGGTGACCATACCTGTTGCACTGGGGTTCCAATCTCCCTCCTCCCTACTGATACCTTATTGCCTCTCAAGATTACCTGATTGCCATACTAAGACCCATTGGTCAGGCTTCCGACAATTACTATTCCCCAACATCCCTTTCCTACCCCTTGGGGTTTGCGTGCCCCCCACTAGCCGGACTAGCCAGGCTGAGCCTATATTCCTTTTCCCATACCCCCCTCGCACCCGCACTGGTTCTAGAGACTACCATACCCCCGCTGGCTACCAAAGGAGCCATAACCTCTTCTCAATCCCAGGCTATTGATTTTTAATGTGTCAATTGCCAATTTAATTCCCCAGGATCTGAGAGTCCCTCCTAACCCTCCATGAATCCCCTCTTTGCCCCCCAACCTTCCATAAAATGTGGCAAATACATATCCAGACATTAATAATAGAAAATTGAGCCAAAATTATCGCATTCTTCTGTATCTTACAACAATTAAGAAACCAAACATCAACAACATGCAACTAGACCAACATTTTCCAGAAACTTTCTACACGACCCTCATGCGATGCCAAACTCGCCTCCAAGCATGCAACATTGATTCCAAATCTAGACTTAGGTAGGCTTGTGTTACATACCAGTCTCTTTCCAGGGAGATGAAGGTGAAATCCAACTGTCGATGAATGCCCCTTCTCTCATAGTCCTAGTTCTCCTCTTGACTTCGAATCTTGTCACATCGCTCTTGTTCCCTTCTCAGACCTTACATGCATACACTATTCTCCCTCACCACCTTTCTGCCTTGAAATTTAACCCACCTACCCATTTGTTCTCTCGAGGTTGCCCCCACTTGCGTCATTCCCCTGAGACCTTCTATCGCATTCGTGTCGGATCCTTGAATGGCCGCCCATGTACCCTAATCATTCGTCCTTCTATAACGTGAATGAACCCCGTTCAAATCCGATCTCCCTTCACACCCCGATCAAGGGTTAAAATTTAATTTATTTATGCTAATATTTTAATTTAACTTTATTAAACTTAAAATTATCAATAAATCTTTAATTTTAATATTATTATATAATATTAAACCTAGGCAATTTAAATTTTTTTAAACTTATAATTTATAAAAGTGACTCATTTTATGTAAATTCATAATTTTAAATTACTTTTAAATTTATTATTAAACTTTAATTTATTAATATAATCTTAATCTGAATATTTAAATCTAATATTAAACTTAATATATAATATTTTAATTAATATATAAATAGATATGTTTTAAAACTAACATAAATAGAAGATTTAATAATTAAAAAGAATGCTCTTTCATCTTTAAAATAACTAAATTAAAATTTCCCTATTTACCATTTTTTTTCTTTTAAAATAATCATTGCCAAGTATACCTAAATAGGTTCATATCATAAGGTACATGAGTGTTTCCATTTTCCAATCGATTCAATTTAAGTTGTGGGAGTGTTTCCATTTTCCAATGGATTCAATTCAAGTTGTGGGTAGTTTGAGCTGGAGTAGTTTCTTTTAACGTATTGACTAACACAATTACATTAAATATATAATTTTCTTTTAAATAATTAGATATATAAATAATAAATCATATTTTTTTAATTCACGATTACAAATTTGATAGGTTTTGTCACTCATTTCTAATTAATAGTACAGATATTAATTCATTTAAATAATAAAATAACTTAACCATTACAATAAGCATTTCATTGATCAAATGAATATCAATTACACATTTGGTACTTTTTGTCTGCCACTTAGCAACTGTTAAATGATTCAAAGAAAACTAGTATTTTATTTAAAATAATAAAATAAACTAACTCTATGATCTTTAGTTTGTAGTGTAACAAATGAAAGGAGCAATGTAATTGTTTATTATTCTATCTTATATTATATATATATATACATATACATATACATATACATATATATGTTAGTTAGGCTAGATACTTAAAAGGTCTACCACGTTTGTTTCTGAGATATTTTAAAGACCATTGGGTTGCAACTATAATAGTTAAATTTGCATATTTATCTTTCTCATTATAATTATCGTAATTATAGTCTTATCTAATTATAAATTTGAATCTAACAGTGGTCTCTTGTGGTGGATTAATCTATACAGTTGGATCAATCTTGAGCTCACATTAATCTATTTTAAAATGTAGATCGCTTATCTTTGTCTTATGTTCACCCGCAACTTCTTCTGAATTCAGTATTCTACTGCTCAATTTGTAGGAGGAGCACTTTGCATGTAGGTGGAGCACTGTGTGTACATATAGAGGCATTTCATGTTTGAGTTAGGATTGAAAGAAATGGGACTTTAGTAGAACTTACATACATTTTAAGTTTTTCCATTCATATGATAATTCGAAATAAATGGACGGATGGAAGGCACTTGAAATGATAATCTCCATCCATTTTAGGATTTGGTCTTACTCTTTAAATAGTTTCATTTAATTTGACATTATTTTAGTTTTCATGTGATTTTAATGTTGATTTTCTATCATTATAGAGATCAATCCACAGAGAAGAAGATTCAGACATTTCTTTGGTTGATCAATGCCAAATTGAAGCATTTATTTGGTTGATCAATGCAACATATGAGCACATTCAAGCTTACCATAAATTTCCTACTTATTTCACTCACTATATTTTTTATTCACAAAGTAAACATTATATATTTAAATTTAGACCGCCAAAAGTTGTAACCTCATCCTTCATTCAAGTATCATTGTTGAGCAATGCTACATGCATTTCCCCTTTGAAATTCGTGCTTTCCATATTACAAGTTAGTTAAAGGCATGGTTGGTGAAAGCGAGAATGAAAATTAGTGATAGCTAACTTATGACAATGAAATTTGGGTTTCGGTTTTGGTGAACCAAAATTTGATGTTCTATCTAGATTTTGGGGATTCCACCAAAAAAAGCCTTGTATGTATTTTTGGTGCAAATTATTGTTATATCGAGTGGATGGGCTATTGTAATTATGTCAATGTAATACATTTATGACATAAGGTTGGAATGACGGTTTTGGCCATCCAAAACCTTAGTATATAAACATGCCCAAGTTGCAAAGTATATGTTAAGGCGTGATTGCTAGAAATGAAATGATGATTTTGGCAATACGAAAACTTAGTGTATAAACACACCCAAGTTGTAAAGCATATGCAAGGTATTAACAAAGGAAAACAATGTTATGATTTCTACCATTTTAATGATTGTATTGGGATTTGAGACTACAAACCTTTGTCTTTTATTGCACCACTTGACCATCACATACTAGGACAATAATATCCATTAATACGGTAGACACATGCATATGATGTCTAGAATTTTTAACTAAATGTGACAAATTGTTGGTTTGACATTGCATTTTTGGTACCTTATACCTATGTTATAATTGTCCATTTAGACTAATTT
>APFE031030376.1:0-22120 GCA_000404065.3 Pinus taeda
CATCATCGCAAGTTAAGGGAAGCTATTGAAATTGAGAGAAGACCCATCAATCTCAACAGAGATGATGGGTGGAAGGTCAGTAGAAGTTGGATCCCCGCTCTGTCGTCTTAGGATGCTTTCTTCTAGGTCAGTCAGTTTTTTCTTTTCGAGTTCCCTTTATTAGTAATTTTATTCATCAAACCCTTTTTTATTTTTTCCGGTTTTTGATGATGGTCCTTTTCCTGGTTTGTTGTTATTTAGTTTACTCATAGCGTCATTATTATTGGGGTATCTATATTAAGATGTATTCTTATTTTTAGGTTATTGTATTTTTGTTTCTATTTGTGATTTCTTCCATTGAGTGAATTATTTTCAGCTCCTTAATCTAACAATAATAAGTATGGCCTTTTTAGTTTTTTAAAAAATAACATATATATATTTATTATAAATCATGCCAATTTCAAATCTAAACTCTCTTGAATAGTATTAATAAGTGATAAATTTAATTATTTTATAAGCAGAAAAATGATTTAATAGTACATTAATAGTAAGTAGTAAAGTTTTTACATAAATGAACATACCTTTAATAAATAATTCTTGTACATATTTAGTTATTAACTCAATAATTAAATACCTATTACCTTTGAAATTATTTATTTTTTGGAACAAGAATATATAATTTATATAAATGTATTATAACCATTAGTAAGAATTTTGTTAAATAAATTACTACTCTTTATAACTAATTTTTACTATTTTCTAGAAATAGATTATTATATTAATTTTTAATATTATAGTAATACTAATAACTAATTTATTATAACCATTAATATTAATAGATTAATAACCTAATGTTATTTAATTAATAAATTACATAAGATCAAGTTATTGTACCTAATTTTACTAATTTCTAGATTATCAACATTATAAAAATATTAAATTTGTTAATATAAGTTGGGCTGGGTCCTAGGGTCAAAAATAGCCGTTATATAGCCGCTAGAGTCTCTGCTCAGTCTATTTAACTTGCTTGGCCAGATCTGTTTCTTCAACTTGTACTGACGATGAACCACACTAGTTGGTTCGAAACGCGTCGACAAAGGTCTCTTTCATGTGATTTACGCCGAAGCTCTTCTTATAACTATGATGAATCACAGAAGCCTCAATTCTACAAAAATAGACATGTCAGTTAACCCTCTTCAAGTCCACTCATTACAAGCTCCAACAACTATAAATAGGGAAGTTCATATATCATTGAGAGATAGAATTTTAGAGAAGGATTTTCGGTCAAGGTCTTCAATAAGAAAGGAGCATGAGAAGCTTAAGAATGAAGCCTCTTCAATAGCGAAGAAGAAGGGAATACATCCGAACTATTCCAGATCTGTTTAGGGTTGTATCTTGTCACTCGTGCAAGGAAGGAAGGAAGGAAGGATTTGTTGCAGGAAAAGGTGAGAAGAGTTCTAGAAGGTCTGAGGCCAATAGGGTCACTTGGGAAGACAAATGAAGGGAATATAAATTCAATACATCAAGCCAAAGTGTGTAAAGAATTATCCCATCAAAGCAAATTGATAACAAGGTACATCATACATTATACGTGTTGCAACTATGGCTACTAAAGGTAGCATGTCTAATCTAAGATGTTGAGATCTGAAAGATAACATAGAAAGAAGGAGAAGCAAGTGCTTTGACCATTGAATAAAGGATTCAAACTAATAGGTCTTGTGGCTTGGTCTTGGAGGGGCAAATATGTCGAGGGTTTTGGTCTTGGTATTCATCAATTGGAATCTCCATAAGAAGAAGAGTTTTTCAGGTTTTCCTCTCAAGAGTGAGAGGTTTTGGCCCTAGATGATAGCCTATATTTTGTGTCTTTTCTCTCTTTAGGTTATATGATTGGTATATGTTTGATTAAGAATAACATTATAATAACATAAGTAAAAGAATATCATAATCAAGGAGTAAAAATAATTCACAAGAAGTTATCTATCTAAGAGAAATCACCTAATCTTGATTCCCTAGATTTCTCAACATGGTATTAGAGCTAAGATGACTCAGTCAAGGAAGGGAATATTATAAAGGGACACTCAAGGACCAAATATCAAGGAAAGCATCAAAGAAAAGATCATATTTAATTCAAGATCTACGAAGAAAGCATCTTAACCCTAGATCAAAGGAGAAGTCTACAAAGAAGTATTGGGATCATCACCAAGAAAGGAAGATGCTCAAGATATTGGAAATTATATGAAAGGGGAAGTTAGGCCTCAAAGGATTCTCATAGAGTCTATCAAGGATCCCCTCACCCCATATGTATCCAAACTCGAAAATTCAAAAGAAATCTATGACAAACTAGTAGAGTTGTATTTCGTAAGAAGTGCTAGAGAAGTCATCTTATTAAAGCAAGAACTCTACAAGCTGAAAATTTCGAGGGAAGATGGAATGGCCTCATACATTATGAGGATATATAATATCTAGGATCAACTACAAGATCTGGGAGAAGTCATGTATGATAGAAAAATGACTACAGTTGTATTAAATGCACTACCAGAGGAGAGGGGTAACTTTACTTCAAGTATTTATATGAAGAAATAAGCTACTCCATTCTAGGATATATGGTAATTGTGCAAGATTAAAGAATCTATAATGAAGGACAAATCTGATATGGGAGCAGGTGAGAAAAATCAAGCTTATGCTACAATGACAAGAAGAAAAGGAAAATTTAGGAAGTCTGATTCTCAAAAAGAGAAAAGGGACATGTCTAAGATCTAATGCTATGGGTATCAAGAATATGGACACTACAAAAGAGATTGTCCTAAGACTAAGAAAGACAATAATAAAAGAGGAAAAGAAGAAGCCTGATCTAGGTGTTTATTGGTGGCCACCCGCCCATTCCACCTAGACCCCCGAGTTAGTTTCATATGTTTCCTTATTCATTTCAGAAATTACTAATTTTGCAGTTTTTCGCGTCCTGAACTTCCAGAATAGTTTTGACCCACTAAACTAAGTTTTTTTGGGGTTTGTGATAGGCCCATAGCCATAGGCAAGGGCCTGTGGTGAAACCTATAGTACTTGGTGATACCTTTCCAACAAGGTATCGTACATGCCAAACAAAGATAATATGACCAAGTTACGACCCCGAGAAGTTCGCTGCCCAATTAACCCCAACGGGGCCCACAAACTGTTGTTGTTACATCTCATGGGGTTAGGGTTTTGGTTGTTTATGGTTTTATAATGTTTTATAATAATAAATAGGCCCTTGAGCCTCATTGTAACACAGTTCAAAGGCATGTAGCCACCACATTGCTTATCAAAGATAAACTACCATTGCCTAAGATATCTTATTTCCATTATGTTTGTAAGCATAGTTCAGTATTTTTCTATTAATCAAATGAAGTGTTTTTCTACTACATATATTTGTGTATGATTATATATGTAAGTTTTTGTGTTCTTGTTTAAGTTCGAACAAATTGTATCAAAGCGATCTTCTCTTTCTCTATTTTTCTTTGCATGTCCCAAATGAGGTTAGGATATAAGGAGTTAGGGCTTGATCTAGTTGAACCATTGCAAGATAAGCCTTGAAAAACCCAACGACCTCCCATGGCGAAATAAAATAAACATGAGGAGGTAGGAGATCCTTTCAAAATGTTTCTTGAGGAAGCCCTTGAGTGATAGAGGGATGCGATGATGGATAAGTTTTCCCATATCCTTCAATGACTACCCACAAGCGATGCATGTTCATCCAATAGCCACTCTAGAGGCACCACTCCTTTTAAGGTACAATTTAAGTTCAATATTCCCATATTCAAAGGCTTGATAGATTTAGATGCCGTAGATAAATGGTTAAATCTATTGGAGGGATATTTTTTAGTTCATGACTTTTCCAATTAGGAAAATATTACTTTTGCACTTCTCAAATCGGCTCACACGTCAAGCACTGGTGGGAAACCTACTATGAACAAAAGGACGAAAGTGAACCCTTGTTGTTTTCAGCCAAACCCACTTGGAATTCTTTCAAGATGCCATCGAGGAACAATATTACCCTGTCAGGAGCTATGAATAAAAATACATAAAGTGGACCATGCTATGACAGGGAAGAGACCAAGATGTGCCAAAGTTCACAAATATTTTCCATACCCTTTGCACAAAGTTGGGTGTCAAGGATATTGAGAAACATTTGGTTCTCAAGTACCGCGATTTTCTACTTAAGTACATTCAAGATGAGATGGAGTTCATGGACATTTCCTCACTAAACACGTTGTATTGATACTCTATCAAGATTGAACAGAATTTTAAACAGAAGAAGCGGGACTTTGGATTTGCAAATTCAAAGCAAGTAAAATGTGCTCCCAAAAGACAGAACAAAGGACCAATCCAAGCTAGAGCTACCCACGATAGCCCGTCGAAACTACAAGCAAATAATAACACCATGAAGACAAAAAAGGACATGGGAAAATGGTGTGAGTTCCATAAGAGCTCCACCCACAATACAAGTGAGTGTCAGGCCAAGCAATCACTGGTGGCCTAACTGAAGGCTTCTGAATTAGATGTAGGTTATGACTTTGAATTAACTCGATAAGGGAGCTAACAAAGGGAAGCAAATAATTCATGTGAAGCCTAGTGCCACCATGGCCACCACCAAGATACAGAAGATTGATCCTGAAGATCCAGAGGAGAGGGAACGCCTCTTCCACTCAGATATGTGGGTGAAGGGTTCTCTGTTGTAGTTCATTGTCAATAGCGGGAGCCAAAATAACTTCATTTCAGTAGAGTTCATGAAGCGGCTAGGCCTAAAGACTACAACACATCCACAACCATACACCATCGGGTGGCTTCACCGAGGACGAGATCTTTGTGTTAGCCAGCAGTGCTGCCTTCCATACAACATCAAGCCCTTCACAAATGACGTACTGTGTGACGTTTCTCCTCTTGATGTTTCTGATGTATTGTCAGGATAAACATACTTGTGGAAGCGACACGTTGTATATGAGTCTAGATCTCAGTCTGTGATCATTACTTTGGCTAATAAGTTTTACAAGATACCGGAGGTAGCCTTGCCTACAACCATCTCTTTGATCACTACAAAGAAATTTATTAAGATCATTTCTAGACCAGGAAAATTTATTTCCTTATGATTTTCCCCTATCGCATGAAGAAGGTTGTGGCCATGGTTTCAAAGCAGGGCTCCTTTGCATAGTAACAAAAAATGGATAAGTTCATGGAGGAGTACAAGGATATGTTTTCCTCACCCACAGGGGTACCTCTACGCTGTCAAGTCAAGCACTCCATTGATCTAACTCCAGGCACGTTGCTGCCCAATGGACTGATCTATTGATGCTCTATTCTAGACAACGATGAGATCCAGAGGCAGGTTCATGAACTATTGCAGAAAGGGCACATTAGGCCAATCTCGTCACCTTGTGCGAGCCCAATTGTATTGGTACAAAAGAAGGATGGGACCTGGAGGCTTTGTATTGACTATCGGGCATTGAACAAGATCATTGTTTAGAATAGGTACCCAATCCCATGGATTGATGACCTTCTAGACCATCTCAAAGGGGGAAAATATATCAACAAGATTGACTTGCAGTCGATTTATCACCATGTTTCTATAGAACCCTCTGATGTGTGGAAGACTGCCTTCAAATCCAAGGAAGACATTTTTGAATGGTTGGTCATGCCGTTCAGATTAGGGAACACCCCTTCAACCGTCATGAGACTGATGGACGACATCTTCTGACCCTTCACCAATGCATTCATGGTGGTGTATTTAGATGACATCTTGATCTTTAGCCAAAGTTGGGAAGAGAACCTCCACCATATTCAATAAGTCCTTCACACCCTACGACAACACAAGTTTTGTGATAAATTGGAGAAATGCAACTTTGGCTTGACCCAGGTTCAATATAGGGGATACATCATTTATGAGAAGGGTGTACATCTGGACCCATCCAAGATATAATTCATTCAGGATTGGCTAGCCCCAACCACTCTAACAGAGCTTCACAACTTTTTGGGTCTTTCCAATTTCTACCGTAGGTTTGTGTTGGGGTTCTCTCATATCACTTGGCCTTTAAGTCAAGTCACCAAGGGTGGAGTGAAAGAATTATTTTTTTTGGTCAGAAACCCAAAAAAAATCATTCTCTAAGTTGAAGAATTTCTTCTGTTCTGCACCAGTTCTCACATTACCAGACCTGCAACAGCCATTTGAGATTGAGACATATGCCTTCGGCTATGCTATTGGCATGGTTCTTACTCAACATGGGCATCCAATGGCTTACCATAGTGAGATACTTTCAAACAAAGTCTGAAAGTATCCCACTTAGGACAAAGAAATGTGTTCCATTGTGCACACCCGCTGTAAATGGAAGCATTACATTCTAGGGAAGGAAATGGTCATCCACATAGACCACCAACCTCTACAGTTCATACAAAAACAAGGGAAGTTTCAAAACGATTGCCATCAAAAATGATCCACCTATCTGAAATAGTTCCATTTGAACACTAAGTATAAGAAGGGAAACACCAATAATGTCATTGATTTCCTCAGCTGATCACTAATCATGACACTAATTATTGTGCTCGAATCCTGTGGGCATGAGACATTGGGGTGGCCGCATCTTTACAAGAATGATTCGACAGCATATACCAAACACTCCTGGAAGGGAAACAAGTTCCAAATTTTCACCTTCAGGATGCCTTTTATGCCACCTAGGACACATCTATGTTCCTTCAAGTGAGCATGCCAAGATGATTTGGGAGGCACACTACAATTGGGTCGCTGGACATTTTAGAGTAGAGAAAAGAGTGGTTGTATTGTATAAGTATTTTTATTGGCCGAAACTTCATCAGCATGTTGGGAAGTACATTATATCCTACACTACCTACACCATTGCCAAACCAACCATCAAGAAGCAAGGCCTGTATACTCCTCTACCTACTCCTATCCGGCCTTGGGAATCTATCTCCATGGATTACATGTTGGGCCTTCCTTTTACTAAGCACGACAACGATTGTGTTTTCGTGTTCGTCAACAGATTCTCTAAGATGGCCATCATGGTGGCCTACAAGAAGAGTATCACAATAGAGGCCACTACTAATCTCTTCTTTGCATGAGTGTGGGTACAATTTGGGACCCCACAGTCCATTATCTTAGATCGAGACAACACATTCTTGGGTTCATTTTGGTCAAGTCTTTGGTCGATGTTGGATACAAAACTTACTAAGTCCACAACTCTCCATCCCCAAACTGATGGACAAACAGAGGTTGTCAACATGATGATTGTACACATTCTACACATGTACAACTTAGAGCATCCACACACGTGGGATGAAAGTCTCCCTTATGTCCAACACAACTACAACATAGCTCTCCACAACTCAACATGACATAACCCCTTTGAGGTAGGGTTGGGATTCATCCATGATGCCCCATTGATGTGGCCATACCATTTGTAGTAACTCAAGTAGATTCAACTCATGTTCAATCCGAAGTTGAAAGGGCTAACAGTCATTGAGAACATTCAACATATTTGCCAACAAGTCCATGATATATTGGACAAAGGTAATGCTAAGTAAAATCAATGCCATGATCAACATCGAGTGTCACACAAGTTCTAGGTGGGTGACAAAGCTTGGCTACATTTGCAGAAGGGTCACCTTGTTGGAACCCACTGCAATCTTTTCCTACTCTGATATGGGCCATACACCATCACCAAGGTTGTTGATTACAATAGCTTCGACCTCAGCATCCCATCATTCCTTGGTATTCACACAGTGTTCAATGTAGATCACCTTCGGCCATAGTTTCCAGCATTGTTAGACACATCTGACAATGCAGAACAACTCACACCAACAGAGCTCAACCTAGATTGCATGGAACATGCCACAACTGATCATATCATGGAAACATAGATCAAGAACACTCACCAATAGGGGATATAGTTATATCGAATTGTCAAAGTAGGCCAACTCCTTCATCAGGGACCAAGTTCAACAAAAATTTCCTAACCTCATGGAGGTTCTGCAAGCAATGGGGATCATTTCTTCCTAAAGGGGGAGGAATTATCTAGGTGGATATTGGTGGCCACCCATCTATTCCACCTAGACCCCCCAGTCAGGTTCATTTGTTTCCTTGTTCATTTTAGCAATTACTCTTTTTAGCAGTTTTTCAGGTCCTGAACTTCTGGAGCAGTTTTGACCCCTAAACGACATTTTTATTGGGTTCGTGGTAGGTTCATAACCATTGGAAGGGGATTGTGGAGAAACCTATAGTAATTAGTGAGACCTTTCCAACAAGGTATCGTACATTCCAAACAGAGATAATTTACCCATGTTACGACCCTGAGAAGTTCACTGCCCAACTAACCCCAACGTGGCCCACAAACTATTGGTGTTACACCTCCTAGGGTTATCGTTTCAATTGTTTATGGTTTTCTCTTGTTTTCCAATAATAAATAATCCCTTGAGGCTCATTGTAACACAGTTCAGAGGCATGTAGTTGCCACATCTCTTCTTAGAGATAAGCTACCATCACCCGATTTATCTTATTTCCATTATGTTTGTAAGCATCGTTCAATATTTTTCTATTAATGAAATGAAGTGTTTTTTTTACTAAATCTTTGTGTTTATGATTATATCTCTAAGTTGTTACATTCCTATTTAAGTTCGGATCAAAGCCAATATCACCAAAGAAGTAGTGGAAGCTGAAAAAAATAAGTTCAAGAAAGAGGAAGTTGTAGAATTTTGTAGAATTTTTCTACAAATCAGCTAGCTCTGATACTATGTAGAACTTTTTCTAGAAATCATCTAGCTTCGATACCATGTAGAAATTCCCACTGTAGATCACCTGGTAATGCAATGTACTAAAGCAAAACACTTGATCTACTTCTACAAACAATTTAGCGGAAGCTTAATCAACCATGAGCAACATCAATAAGAATACATATAACTGATAAGAAAGAATCAATCACACATAACACTAAAGAATTTACCCAGGGAAAGCACCTGCCTAAAACCCCATCTCTATATTATCATACAAGTGGAAATATAGTCTGAATTACAAAGCCTTAGCTGAGAAGTTATCCAGCTATCAATACAATCCCTCTGCTACTCATAAATAGTCAAAGGCTTCTCACAAACCTTCTCCTCTACCCTCCAAGCCTCATATTTCCTTATGCAATTTCCTTGAGGTCCAGTGCTACCACCTATGTGAATTAGCCTCTTCACACACTCACTAACCTCTGATCTAACTGCAAAATCTTGAAGAAGATAAATCCTCATCATGGATGAGCTTCCTTTATAGGAAAAATATTCATCCAATTGATAGTACATTGTCCCTTCTTTGATCTCAACTGGGTCTCTAACAAAATTGACATGCATCATTTATCCATGAGTGAATACGTAGTTATCTAAAAATAACAGTTGTCACATGCATGCAAGCATCAACAAACTATATCTCATTAATTTAACAACTTGTTAAATTAATCTAACTGAACTTGATTAAGTTAAACTAAGTTAACTTATCCTCTCAATATAGAACTTATCCTTAATTCCTCAAGCAGTGGAGAAAATCAAGGACACATTCCCCAATCAGTAGAGAAATTATTGCATGTTCTCACAAAGACTTCAAGTTTGATTTTCCTTAACTAATTAACTCAAATTGAATTAGTTAATTAATATTCAAACTGCTGGTAAGACCAAATTCGAATTTACTTCCTATAGGTAGACTATAAATAGGAATCCACATTGACTGCTAAAAATAGAACTTCTATTTTTAGCACTTCCATTTTTCATTCCCTGTTGCCCAGTCCAGCATTGATGCCCAAACTGCTATTTTTAGCAATGCTATTTTTAGCACTTCTATTTTTAGCAATTTCTTGTTGTCAATTTTCAACACTCCCTCTCAACAAGAAAGGCTTCATCTCGAACCCGATCATGTACCTTTGGAATGTTTTGCATGCAACACATCTACCAAGTGTGGTTGCTCCAACAACTCTCAGAACAAAAAAAACCTCCCAACTAACCTCTATGTTGGGCTAGAAACATACACTGATGCCGAAGCTCTACCTACTACTGACAAGTGCTCCCTCTCTTACCTCTGTGCTACTGCAACATCTCCATGCATCTCGCACTGTTGCACCCTTCTCTGTGCTACCCTGCACTATGCAACACACTTGTGTCTATCGCATTGCTACAACCTACATGCTCTACATTGTCCTGGGATTCCCTGCACTGTAGCTCTCTCTGCCGCTCCATCCGCATCTGTCTCTACCCAATTAGTTAGTTCCTACTACTCCACATTGAGGCTCTCGTACCAAATTTGGATCAAAGAGTTTGGGTACGTCAAGGATCCTACCCCTCCTCCTCAGGATAATCACTCCACATCACCCCACCTCCTACCTGGAGGTATGGCTACATGTGATCCCTTTGCCCACGTGACTCGAAATTTCCCCCTATTGGAGGTCTCTGCATGAGTGGATGCCTCCACTATGTCTCCTCTTGGCTTCCCCAGCTATGGCTACTCCACAACCTCCTAAAGCTTCTTCACCAATTGTGGCTCCTCCATAATCGTCTGAGACTTCCTCTGGCGCTGCATGTTGATAGGTAATTTACTTTCCCTCTCAATCACCAAGTATCTAACCTTTGCCATTATCCTCAAGGCTTTGCATGCATCTTGTACGTTAAGTGCATACAGGTTATTGGCTAGCACACCAATCTATTTCCACTTTTCCACCATCACAAGAATTTCTAGAAAAAGAGCTGATTTTAAATCAGTGATATCTCCCCCATCCGAACTCCGATTCAGCCTATTTTTTTTATTTTTTTAGTATTTTTCGCAAGGAATCCAAATTTGCTATTTGTTTCTAAAAAAAATGTATAGAAATTTTCATATATTCTTTGCAAACTCTCAACTGAAAACTCAGTACTTTGAAATCTCCTCTTCTTGTATATTGTTCTTCCTTGATCACCTATGCTCTGATACCATGTCAAAATTCCCACTGTAGATCACCTAGTAATGCAATGTACTAAAGCAAAGCACTTGATCTACTTCTAGAAACAATTTAGCAGAAGCTTAATCAACCATGAGCAACATCAATAAGAACACATATAACTGATAAGAAGGAATCAATCACACATAACACAAAAGAATTTACCTGGGGAAAGCACTTGCCTAAACCCTGTCTCTGTATTATCATACAAGTGGAAATATAGTCTGGATTACACAAAGCCTTAGCTCAGAAGCTATCCAGCTCTTAGTAAAATCCCTCTGCTTCTCATAGACAGTCAAAGGCTTCTCACAAACCTTCTCCTTGCCCTCCAAACCTCCTATTTCCTTGTGAAGTTTCCTTGAGGTCCAGTGCTGCCACATGTGTGAATTGGCCTCTTCACACACTCACTAACCTCTGATCTAACTACACAAACTTGAAGAAGATAAATCCTCATCATGGATGAGCTTCCTTTAAAGGAAAATATTCATCCAACTGATAGTACACTGTCCCTTCTTTGATCTCAACTGGGTCTCTGACAGAACTGACATGCATCAGTTATCCATGAGTGAATACACAGTTATCTAAAAATAACAATTGTCACATGCATGAAAGCATCAACAAACTGTATCTCATTAATTTAACAACTTGTTAAATTAATCTAACTGAAATTGACTAAGTTAAACTAAGTCAATTGATACTCTCAATATATAACTCATCCTTAATTCCTCAATCAGTGGAGAAAATCAAGGACACATTCCCCAACTAGTGGAGAAATTATTGCATGTTCTCACAAAGACTTCAAGTTTGATTTTCCTTAAGTAATTATCCCAAACTGAATTAATTAATTAATATTCAAACTGTTGGTAAGACCAAATTCAAATTTGCTTCCTATAGATAGACCAGGGACTACTATAAATAGGAATCCACATTGCATTGCTAAAAATAGAACTTATATTTTTAGCACTTCCATTTTTCATTCCCTATTGCCCAACCCAGCACTGATGCCCAAACTGCTTTTTTTAGCAGTGCTATTTTTAGCACTTCTATTTTTAGCAATTTCTTGTTGCCAATTTTCAACAAAAGTAAGATCTCTCTATTACTGAGATATCCTTCCTCACATAAGTTCTTTTCAAGTTCCCAAGTCTTGTTTTGTAAGATATGACTATCATGATTCACTAAGTAAAATAATGGGATGCATCAAATCATTCTTAGAAGAATTGAAATAAAGAGCTTGGGACATCATCATAAAGAAGCATGAAGGATGGTTAGAATATTTGGAAGTGAAGGATATAGCTTTTGGGAATCTCATTGGAAACATAAGTGACAAGGTAATCTAGTACAAGGCTCATCATACATCTGTTAAAAGGAAACATTTGTTTGTTGGGGATACTTTAGATCCTCAATATTCTCTGATGGAATCTTCATCAGGTTCACTGATCAAGAGAGGAAGCAAGTGTTTCATCAAGAATTCCAAACTTGTGGAATTCATGGGATGATGGTATGATGACATAAAAGGAGAAGCAGATCAAGGGATTGAACCTCTTTCAATCAAGGAAGCTACAACAAGAAGTTTGGGTGACCCAAAGAAAATAGTCTATATTGAAGACTCATGTCATATGGTTTCAGGTAACATGGATCAATGCTCTATCTAGACAACATAATCAAAGGAAGGATCTCCTCCTTCGAAGGAATGCATAAATGCATGTGTCACACATTCACTAGATGAAATCAACATAATATGTCCTCATATGTAATATGAGGTGGTTGACTATAATTGAGGAACTCTTATTAGAAGTTCCTGGGAATGAAATATGTGAAAGGAAGGAGGAAGTCGTGGGAATGCAACCATTGAAAAAGGAAATCAAAATACTAAGAGCAAGAACATTTGACTAAGATATCTCCATTAAATATATGAAGACTTTGATGGAGTTTGAAAAAGAAAGAGACCCTTGACAATATATATCTTTTGGATATGTGTCGATATGTATGCAGGATGTTGACACAAACTAGACAATGTGATGATGAGAGACCATCACAAAGGTAATTTTGATTTAAGTGTTCATTTCTTATTTTTGAACAAATATATGGATGGGCTTATGTAGGGATGTCGAGGGAATATCTATGAATATATTACCATTGATGCCCATGTAGTAGGATGAAATATCCTTATGGAAACATGGCATGAAGAAGGCAACATGGCAGTAAGGAAGGCTAGATATGAAATGGTGGATCACTTTCCAATGATGACATGACTGATTCAGGAATGAAAGTGATGGATGGTTTGTGCCCTATGAAGAAGTCCCAAAACATGAAGACTCCTGAATAATGAAAAGTTCATGACATCATGAGGAGAAGTTCTTCAATTAACTACCTGTCCCATCATCTCCACCTCAGGAGTTGTTGTAGGTCCCTAATTAAGAGGGAGCCTGGAAACAAGTTTCTTACTTCGTAGAAACTTGGAAGAAAAATTCCTAATTCAAGAGGGAGCTTAGGTACATTCCTTCATTGGAATAGATATGTCTTCCATAATTAAGAGGGAGAGATAGACACTTAATTCTTGTTTCCACTTGGGAAGACATAATGGAGGATTGGGTAAACATTTGGCATCTAATGCTCTTTGAGGATGTGTTAGGGCATCCAAGATAAGAGTATTTATAGAGGAATGATATTCTTTTAGGTCTAGGAATCCAAGATAAGAATTGTCCTGGTGGAACACACCTTGAGAATCGAGGTGGGGTATGTTCCAAGAGAGACAATGATGAGGGTGTCTACACATAAATGGTCTCACTATTATTATGCTTAAATCTCATGGAGAGATAGATTTGTTAGTCAAGGCTTTCCTATGTGACAATTTCATTTGATATGATGCTATACATATGGGTTACCAATCCGACTCTTCTTATGCGAAATTCTTCATATTGAGAATGACCAAATACCATTATGAATACCTCCCCAGTTAAGAGGGAGTGTTGAAAAGTGTAACTAGGTTCGGTCTTCATAATGACATGTGTAACTATGATTTTATGTAATTGATGTAAAGAAGAAAAATAAAATTATTATTGTAATACTTGTCTCATGGGTTTCATGAGCAAGGAATTTTATTATTACTGATGGCTCCGATCGTGAGCATTTAGGATTTGTCATCTGGTCATAAAAGTCAATTTGAGTCTATGCCATGTATGAAGGACCCTTCATGGGCATGTTATAGATTTGTATGAGTCATTAAATAATAATGAAATCCCTCCAAGACAAGCACAAGATCTCTCCTTCAAGTCAACTACAAGATGGAGTAAATAATCTACACAAAGATACATGTTTGTTCACCCTTGCCAAGCCAACTTATTATAGGCTCCAACAACTATAAATAGGGTAGTTCATATTTTATTTAGAGATAGAATTTTAGAGAAGGATTTTTTGTCAAGGTCTGCAATAAGAAAAAAGTGTGAGAAGCTTAAGAAGGAAGCCTCCTCAACAAGGAAGAAGAAGGGAAGACATCCAAAACTATTCCAGATATGTTTTGGGCTTTCTCTTGTCACTCATGCGAGGAAGGAAGACAAAATTTGTTGCAGAAGAAGCCAATAAGATTTCTAGAAGGTCTGAGGGTAGTAGGGTCACTTGGGAAGCTGAATCAAGGGAAGATTCATTAAATACATCAAGACAAAGAGTGTAAGGAAGTATCCCCTCCAAGAAAATTGATAACAGGGTTCATACATTACACATGCTGCAACTAGGGCTACTGAAGGTAGCAAGTCTAATCTAAGAAGTTGAGATTTGAAAGATACTAGAGAAGGAAGGAGAAGCAAGTACTTTGACCATTGAATAAAGGAGTTAAAATAAGATATTCTATGGCTTGGTCTTGGAGTGGAAAATAGGTCAAGGGTCTTGGTCTTGGTATTCATCAATTGGAATCTCTATAAGAATAAGAATTTTTTTAGGTTTTCCTCTCAGAAGTGAGAGGTTTTGGCCCTGGATGATAGCCTATATTTTGTGTCTCTTGTCTCTTTATGGTTTATGCTTATTATTTGTTTTATGAAGAATAACATTATAATAACATAAGTAAAAGAATAACATAATCAAGAAGTAAAAATAATTCACAAGCAGTTATTTATCTAAGAGAAATCACCTAATCTCGATGTCCTATATTTCTCACCATGGTTCAAGAAATCCTAGGTTTGAGAAATAATGCAGCATGGTAAATATTTTACACAACCTAATTTTCCTAGGAAACTGAATATAAAGTATAGTTATGCAAAGCACTACAAGGTTGAGTCTGGTGGTACCTACAATCCTGAGTCTGCATGGATTCCACGTGATGGTGCAATCTTGATGTGGTGCCATCTCATTGGTCAAGCATTAAGTGAACATATCTCTTAATCTTTGATTTGGATTGAGATATAGTTTATATAGTCGAAAATATATTAAGTAGCCGAGTAGGATGGTGATATTAGAAATTAATTCTAAAATCTTTGAGGAAGGATGATTTTCATAATCCCATATGAATAATGATACAATGGAGGTCAATTTGATCATAAGTAACACCTCACATAGCCTGAGAAGTATAAGGTGTTGGGAGGGAGCATTACAAGGTGGTATCAAACCTCCTAGGTTCAACACTTGCACAAAATGGGCCTATGAAGATAAGATCAAGCCTTCATTACATTGTGGTAAAACTTAACAGAGTGTATTTTTTAAAACGATTATTGGTTGTTGTGTGTATATGTGTGTTGATTGTATAATTTTAACTAATTATTGTGTGTTCAATGCATATATGTGTTGGTGTCATAATTGTAAAACGATTGATATGGAATATTTTGATGGGCTCATTTTTTTCCTATCTAGCATACTAAATTAAGATTTCATGTCTAAGATAGCCTCACATCAACATGTTTAATTGCATTTTTTATTAGATAACATTTATGTGTGTGTAACAATTTATAAGAGGACATCAAGGAATAATAACAGAGTAAGGGTGAGCATCAAAATGTTACAATACAACACTGATAAATCCCAACATTGTCAAGAATAAGACTCAAATAGGAAAAGGAGAGAAGAAGAATCCATTGATTGCATAAACAACCTAAAATTTTTATGTTAGGATAGGGTCCCCTAGGTTAGTTTGAGGTTAAGATAACCCAATTTTTGGTACATTTTTGTAAATAATGTAAAGTCTCAGTGATTTGTGGATGTGGAGCACATAGATGAATAGGAGTTAAAGGGGCTTAGCCCCTTGTTGTATGTAAATTTTTGAGTCAGTTTTGATATCCACCCATGGTCCGCGTACCATACCATTGTATGAAAAGTCTATAAATAGTGATTCTTAGCAAAGGGGGACATAGAGATAGACTTAAACAATGAAGAGAAGAAGACAAAGAAAGATAGGGAATTGGGTCTAGGACACGAGCTAGGGTAGGAAGGCTCTGGTTCTTGTGTTTAGATAGGGAAAGAAAAGCTCTGCACCTAAGTGCGCAGAGGCCTAGGTATAATCTACAACTGAGTGCGTGGACACCTACATCTGTGTGCGTAGGGAAGTTTGAGTCTGTAACGTTGAATTGAAGGTCAACAAAGACAGTTTTCTGAAGAATTTCTAAGTATTCTATTTATCTCTGTTAATGTTATTTACTGCTGATGAATGATTTGTTTGATGACCAACTTAACTATTGCATGCCATCGGCCCAAATTTCCACTACAGGGAATTCAATACCACTTGTGGGAGATAACCCTAGTCAATTTCATAATGTTGGCGCGGGGTTGTTCAAAATTTCATCCCTTATGGTTTTTTTCCTCAATTATTGCCACTCAACATTCCTTCATCTTCTTCAAAGCTCTTATGCATATGATATCTTCTGACACCTGTGGACCCCATAGACCTCCTGATCCTTGGGTGTTTTTTCCTACTCCTATGGAAGTTGATAAGGATAGTGAGCATCCTTTTCCATATATTATGGAAGAGATTTCCTCTCTAGCAGTCTCAACCATACCTCTTGACGCAAGTTAGAAACTCCATCATAAAATGGAATATGACCAGGTTACTTTTCCCACATGGGTCATCAGTTCACCTGTTCCACATGACACCCTTGATGAAAAACCTCCTTGGGTAATCAACTTGGAGGTCATGGATCTACCCACTGATAATCCTAGGGAGATTATATTTCTTTCTACCTCTAGGCCCTTGATTGGATAAGGTATATATTGGAAAACAAAATCTTGAATCAACCCAGGGGGGCATCTCCTTGGCCCTCCTTGGAATTTCCACCCATGGACCGAGTCAAGTCTTGGGATTCTAAATTTGAACATGCCAACAAATTTTCCAACTCCTTACCACCTGTTGACGAACGTCTTGTACCTCCTTTTCTTATGATCCTCCCTTATGTCTTCAGGTTAATTTTGAGATCATGGCTATGTTACAATCTCCCTGGCATGGTCAACCTTTCCAAATTTGGAATTTTGTATTCCTTTGGCATGGCCCCACATTGGCGAGCCATATGGTACCTCCACTCCTCTATGAGTTCATGTGTGGAAATCATTTGACTGTTCCTAACTGTGGGTACACAATAGCAAGACCTATTTGACTATGTTGCACTTGTACATATTGTCAGTATAGGAGTGTGATGTTTTTACCCTTTTTTGGTTTGGTGTGTGATGTGAGTATTTTCCATGCCTTATTTATGCCAAAGATCCAAAAAATCTAACAAATTCAAAAAATAAAAAAATATAGTCCTTTTTTTACATCATCCATGTTTATGCCTTTCATTATGTGATTTAACCATGCATCTAGTCTTTCTATATGGATTTTACAGGATGGGATGGAATTTATGTTGTGACATACATTGGACCTTAGGTGTGTTTCTCTTGAACTTGGCATATAGAGGTAGGTCACATATCATTATCACTAATGCATTATTGATCGTCAGTGCTATCATTTTGCCTTAGGCCTAATTCCATCAAGTTTCGACTTTTCCCGTTCTCTTTTATGCATGCCATCACTTGGTGGTATAGATTTATTGATCAACGATACTGTCATATAGAACCTCCTTTTCATTTTTGTGTCCATGTAGTCATATTATCCTCTTTTCACAATCCCTCCTTCTGAACCGCCATGACCTAGAATCTGAGCCTCATGTCCTCTTCTTTGTAATATTTTTGGTTATACCCCAAGAGGATTCCACCATCGTATCCCTTATGATTACCACTTTTTATCATTTTATTTTTGCAGATTGAGCCTTTGTTTCTCTCTTCTATCATCATCATTTTCTCTCACTTGGTGTTTTACCCTTTCTTGGAGGAACCTCTACGATGAGTGGTCCTATCATCTTGTCCTCCTTATGGCACGAGTAGTTCCATCATCACCGCAACCCATTTCTATCCCTTGTACCACTCATTCATCCAAGAGGAGTTTCCTTTAAGCTCTTTTTAGACTCCTCAAATTAGAAAATATCGTTGAGTGAACTTGTCTCCTTCTCACTCATTAAAGTAATTGAAGGGTCATCTACCCAATATAAGTTTAACCCTTTTCTAGACTGGGATGGACTAGTTATGAAAAGGAATAATGTAGTCTATTATGGCTAGAAGGTTCTCCTTTGTATACTTTTACCTCTTTTTTGGGCTTGGGGGACTAAATTTATGAGAAAGGAGGGAACATTTATTTCCATTAGTCATGAAATGGCAGCATCCTTTACATCACCCTTGAACATGACACCTATTTGTTTCATTATCTCATAGTTTTCCTAGGAGTCGTACCATACATATGAGTCGATTTATTCCTCTAGCTAGTTACTCTTTTAGTCATATGGAGCATGCCTTTATGCCTCATGCATCATTGCATGATATCACATGGTCCTCTTTTATCATGATGCTTTGTCACTCTTCTATCATGTTGATATGTGTTCAAGGGAAGTCTCAGCCTGTGTCGGCCATCTGTAGTAGCATGTTGACCTTGTTGTGTCATTCATTGCTATGTCAATAGTACTTCATGACTTCATCCATACATCACACCATCCTAGTCAGTACCATGTTGATTGATGGGCGATACATCAAGGCCCTCCTTCGATGAATCTTCTATTGTTAACTTTAGCTGATTATCGAGGAGCTTGATGTAGGAACTAATAGTACCTTGGATATTGCACACCTAAAGGGAAGGCTTCCTCGTGATCGATAATGGGTTTACACCATTGGCTCCTAATTGATCGAGTTCACTAGTGTTAGGCATCAACTCATTTATTGACACTTAGCAGATTGTACTAGGTACCTGTTGGAGAGGTAAATCCCCTCTACGGATAGAGGCGATCCCTACTAGCCCAGAACGGGTCTAGCAATAATCAATCAATGCTATTATGCAAGCTCCTAGTTGCAATTAAAAGTGGGCAATGAACACCTACTTGGATTCCAGTGCTATTGTTTGATGAAGAGATGCCGCTCTCGCTCCTTTGCCCTGGTCGGTCACGATCCTCCACTATCCTCGTGGATGGACACCTGCACATGCAAAGAGAAAAAAAACACGAGCGTGAAATCTAGTAAAAGCAACTATACATCAGTCAGAAAGGATGTAATTCACATTAACCATTACGAGGCAAATGAGGATGGAACCATAACAGTAGTCATCTATCTTTTATTAATCAAAAACAGAGAAAGGTACAACCAATGTTCTGACGCTGAGTCCTTCTCAAGAGGGTCCAACCAGCAAGTCTCATAAGCATTCACCCTTGGGGATAGATCTCCCAAGACAAACAACTCTCTCTCTCACACAAGGCAAAAAGACTTCAAAACCTTCCTTAAGCTCTCTATCAATCCACACTTAACACACCAACTGCCTCTTAAGAGCAGCACTAAAGCACTATGAATTCCTCTATGTCCAAAGCTATATGTCCCAAAAACTAGCTGCTCATGGCAATGGTGGAGGCTTATATAGGAGAAGGAGTCTCCATGGATGGTGGAAGGATAAGCTTATCTCCAAGAAAGGTGGCTCATATGATGAACAGACATGCCATAGAAGGAAGGGTGACATTCACAAGGCCAACAACCAGGTCTGGAGTCATCTGGAAGGCTGGCTGTTAGAACAAACTCGCCCAAACCGGATCAGCGCGGGTGTATAACTGGACTGGCGTGCTGACGTCGCATCTCAATAACGGAGGAGGCTATGTTAGCGCGACTTAATACAAATAGAGGATGCGCTGGCTATGAAACTTGACCAGCGCGGAAAACCTGTGTGCTTACGCGCTGGCAGCGCATCAGTTGCACTAGAAACCGCCAGTCAGCACGGTTATTTCAATAACAGTCGCGATGATCAAATAAACTTTGGCATAGAGGGTTATTTGGCCAATTCAGAGAGCATGAACATGATGGATTTGATTTCATGACACAGTAGGGAGACTGGCGGGGAGACAGTGACAAATTACTGTGTAACAGATGCCCCCTAAAGCATGAAGCCCGAGAGAGTGGGAGGGGTGAAATGCTTTACAAAACTGCTGAACTAGAACACCACTAGGAAGAACCTGCACGTATGTACAACTGATATCTCGATTATATGTAGTCTAAGCATGGGCGCAACCATCCAAAAGACATACAAAGAAGTTCTGTGGTATGGACGCAGCCACCCAGCTAAGAGACCATGATGATAAAAAGGTATGGTCGTAGCCATGCTAAAAGACTCACGGATGGGCGCAGCCATCCATCAACGAGTCATGTAATAACAATCCACAAAATCGCAGCCTGGTTCGCAACAGACTAGAACCAGGGTCTTGCGCTCAATCCAAACCCGAACGGAGTACAAGTCCAAGCATGTGAATACAGGAGTCGAAGTCGAACATGCATGAACCTCATCTGATTACCAGCCAATGATGAAAGCTATTAACAGACGCGAGAGGTGCCACCAATAATGACGATGGTCCTCAAAGTACTATAGGTACAATCCATGGCGTGCAAATGAATGAGCCAGTGTCGAACACCCGTAGAGTCATCCGATCGGAGGCCAATGATGAAAACCTCACGTCGAACACGAAGAACCTGCCATTGAGGCATGCAGGCTCCAAGGTACCTGAAGGGAGTCTCTAGGTCACTTTCCTGGATAATGAGCTGAATTTGACAGGAAGTGATCTTCGTCGAAGGTGGGCCATGATGTTTCCCACATCATCGACACGAGACGGAAAGAGACAATATGTTTTGTGTGAGATATCGGAGGGAGGTTGAGTATTCTTGTAGAGGCCAACTTCTCTTGAACATATCGGCAACACAATAACATATTTGGCAGTATTTGAGGTCAAATGATCAGGGGTCATGATGATGAGACAATGAGCAGATGAATGGTCAAATAGGATAACCCAAACCCATGGAGGCAAATGTGAAACGAGATGAGATGTCCCCACCCAGACACGAATGCAGAGAGTGCCATGTTCAAGAGCGACATACTGCCGATGACGATGATTATGATTCCTTTATTTCCCCCACCATTTCTGGTGAGTACCCCGGTTATTTTTGGATGGAAAGCTTGACGGGGATAGCATATGCTTGAAGGGCATCATTTCGACGGAATCCAATGTCATTTAGTTTTAACGAGTCTGACAAAGGAAGAGCTCGGCGTCTTTTCCTATTTAGAGAGTCTGAAAAGATAGCGGAAAAGAAAACTCCAGGGGGGTCCTTTTTCGTAAAGTTGTGTCTCTCGAGCCCGAAAAAGTATAAAACAATACTCGAAAGAACCACCCGACCAGAATGATTGAGGAGTACTTTTCGTAAATAGTGACATCGGTCCGAAAAAGTAAAAAAACGATTGATATCACGTCCTTTCGTTTCCATTAACGAACCTGAAATGACAAGGGTCCGACAATCTTTTCATGCTTTATACGGTCGGGAAAAAGAGTTTAAAAATGACCACCTCTTATTTACGTTTTAACGAGTCAAGAGGAATGACTCGGAAATCTTTTCATCTTTAAACGGTCAGAAAAGAGCTGAAAGAAGACCTCCATTTTTATTCTCTTTAGAGAGTCAAAAAGGAAAACATACTCGGCAATCTTTTCATATTTTACGAGTTAGAAAAGAGCGTAATGGTGACTCGGGTGTGGGTTCATTTTTACACAAGCTTGAACCATGGAGAACTCTGCTTGGATTCGGTTTCATGTTTACACAAGCTTGAAACGAAAAAATATGCTTGTTATAAGTTCGCATGCCCCCGA
>APFE031030391.1:0-42176 GCA_000404065.3 Pinus taeda
TTAAATATTTCTGAATACATGTTAAGAGAAGTGCATAGTGTTCTTTTACATAATGTCTCGGCACAGCCTTTGTAAGGTCTTCATTTACATAAGGCTCCTTCAGGAACTCCTTGCAGGGGTTCATATCAAATTTGAAATTTTTAAACCACTCCTGCCCTCCTCTCGGAATTTCAGTCACCCGAGCAATAACCTCTGAAGATAGTGGGAATTCTAGCATAACTACTTTAGAACTTAAACCTATAAAATTTAAGGCAAATGCTTTTGTTACCTCAGCATGCCCACCCTCTAGCTTCTCACAAAATGTCCAGCAACCAGCATCCTGAAAAGCTTGTCTCACACCTTCATCTCTCAATGCGAGATCCAATCCCACAGGTTCTGTTCTTTGACATCTTCTAGACCGATGCCCCTTCTTCTCCATTTCGCTTTGAAATCCTTTGTGCAGAGAAACACTACCAGCTTCAACTCCAAATGCAAATTCAAACTTTTGAACGCCGGCTCGCTTGCAGTCAGGTTCCTTTTAAAGAATGAACTCGGGCTCCTCCGCAACTTAACAGTCTTATCATACAAACGGACCAATTCATGCAACATTAACAAACATCATAACAATACCAGCATTACAAACCATTTGAATGATTTTATGTGCGTGGTTATGAACCTATTGGTGGAATGATGGCTTATACTTGCTTGAAAAGGACGCCATTCTAACAATAAACGGACGGACATACTGACTCATCCCCCAGACATGACATTCTAAGAATCAGTGCTGCTTAAATCCCCGAACCCGCGATTTCGTAGCGCAGACAATTATAAGTTAACAAAATGCACTACGAAATGGTTGGTTACTGACACGCTGTGAAAGAACTAAAACATCATTGCGCTGTAAAATCAGCCAATAAAATTGCGCTGCAGAAATGCGAAAAGGACTAGTGACGTATATAAGACAAGGCATATCTTATACAATCATGATGGAGGATGGCTAACGGCTTTTGAAAATGATTCATATGAATATCTTTATAAAACACGATCCCTAAGTAACAAACATAGGGCAACAACCATTAGACACCTATTTTTGGACAACAAAAAATTTTACAGACAACATTATGTACATATCACTGCAGTTCTAGGTGATAACATAATGTAAGAGTTTTCAGGTAACGGAAGCAATGCTTTATTCCAGCTTTTAGCTTGGTTATACTTTAAGGACTTTGAGCATTGTTGGGCTAGGTCCACCCTAGGATATTCATAACCCTCTTATACTTATATTAGTGTTATGCTTTGCATTTGTTCATTTTCTAGCATTTCTAAAAGTTACGTTTTCATGGTTCTTATGCATGGTGAAGTAGAATGTTCTTTGAACAATTATTTCTTATAAATTATTTATACTATTGTTATCAATTGTAGCAATTACTAATGCAATTTCAAATCTTGTTGTTATATATTTTGTTGTTCATTTTTTTTATGTGTAATTGGTTTTACAGCTACAAAAAACAAATAAAAATTGATTTCAAAGAATAAGCTTGAATCAAGTTTCCTTGAGCTTTGATCAATTGAATGATAGCATTTCCATAGCTTTTCCTCATATCATATGTTGAAAAGTGGGCAACAAGAAATGCTAAATTTAGAATGTGCTAAAAATAGAATGTCTAAAAATAGTAGTTTGGCCAGTGAGGTCATTGGCCACCTTGGGTGAGAGGTGAAACTGCTAAAAATAAAAAGTTCTAAAAATAGCATTTCTAGGTCCCTTCCTATTTATAGCAGTCCCTAGTCTATTTATAGGAAGTAAAATTAATATTGGTCTCAACAGCAGTTGGAAACATTAATTAATTAATTTAGTTGAGTTAATTAGTTAAGGAAATTCAAATTTGAAGTCATTGTGAGCATGCACATGAGTTGTCGCACTGATTGAGGAATTTATCCTTAATTTCCTCCACTGATTGAGGGAATAAGTATGAGTTCTATAATGAGGGAATTAGTTGACTTAGTTCTTACTAGTCAACTCTAGTTAGATTATTTTAACAAGTTGTTAAAATAATAAAATATAGATTGTTAATGCTTGCATGCTTGTGACAACTATTATTTTAGATAACTAAGGATTCACTCATGGATAACTATTGCATGTCAGTTCTGTTAGAGACCCAGTTGAGATCAGATGAGGGAGAGTGTACTATCAGATGCTTGGATCTTCCAATGGAATATTCCTTGCATGCATGAGGAACTAGTTTCCTCAAGGATTGTGTAGTTGGACCTAAGGTTGACAGTAGGTATGATTTGGGGCCAATGCTCGTATGTTATGAATTGGACCCCAATCAAAATTGCGCAAGGAAATAGGGGATTGATGGATGGTTGCCTACATATCGAGGCATACTGAGTTCATCATATTCATCTTTTGATTGCAGGAAGTACAAGATAGCTCTTGAGCTGATATTTTTTGTAAATAGAAGAGGATTTCCACTTGATTGATAATACAATGTTGGGGATTTTATGCTAGTGCTTTCCCCAGTGATATATTTGTGTTATGTGTGATTATTTGTCTTGATCATTTATTTTATGGTTGATGTTGCCTCATGAAATCAATTTTTCTTTTGCTTAATGTTTTGTAGAAGTAGATCATGTATTTTGCTTTAGTACATTGCATTACCAGTTTGATCTATAGGTGAAATTTCTACATGGTATCAGAGCACAGTTAATCAAGCGAGGAAAAATATACAAGCAAGAGAAAGAAATTCAAAGTTTATTATTTGGGATATAGATATCTAGTTCTCATCACAGTTCAGAATTCATCTAGATGGCCTTCACTGGGTTGAGGATTGAGTATGCCCTTGATGGCAGCTCAAACTACATAGCTTGGAAGGATCGCATGGAGGCATTATTGGAAGATAATGGAATTAAGGACTTCATTGGTCAAGATGTCCCGAAGCCTACTGATGCTACTGAGGCTGCAGACTGGAAGAAGAACGTGACTAGAGCTAGAAGAATCATCCTAGAGGGAGTTCGAGATCACATAGTCTTGAGTTTCCATGGGAAGGAAAATTCATTTGTAATGTGGAAAAAATTGAAAGATTTATATCAGAACAGCAGTGATCAAAGGAAGCTAGCACTAAAAGACAAGCTTCGAAAGATCAAGTGTGAGAAGGACGATACGAACACTACATTCTCGAACAAGCTCACCAACTGCAGAGATGAGCTTGCAAGCGTAGGGATCACTACCGTTGATGATGATATGGTGAGTCTAGCACTCCTTGGCCTTCCTAAGATCTGGCATAGCTACCAGGAATCAGTGAATGGAAGGGACAAACTACCAGATTGGGGACTGTGGTTGGATTTGATGCAGGAGGAGATCAGATGGAACACCAGAGATGGAGCTTCTTCATCAAAGAATGATGATGAAGAGTGTTAGGATTCCAAGAAACTATCCTAGGTTGTAGCTCGAAGATGCTTGGTAACATATAAATTTAACTATTGTTGCAGGTTTAATGGAAGAAATGATGGTTTGGTTCAAGTCAGATAACCACTTTCACTTCATTTCACTCCAGACATGCACGAACACCCTTAGAGTACAAGGCTTTAGACCACCAATGCTTGCAGTTTAGATGTTAGGTGAATATGGAGAATACTAACCACACTAGAAAATGCACAAGACCATGTGATGGCCAGCTGCAACCAGTAAAGAAACCTGTAAATCTAATCTATTAATGCAAGGACAGGATGACAACTCTCCTGCATTAGATAGAAAGAAACCTGAGCAACCTATTCAGTGATGCAATCAATACTTTAACATAGAGATAAGATGACAGTTATCTAGTGCTAAAGACTAGAAGCTCAAGAATACAACATATCAGGCATAAGCTTAGAATAAGAAGAAAATGGACAGTGAGAAATTAATAGCAAAAGAAGCTTTTATTAGCTTAAAATGAAGATGAGAGGCTACAAGTGACAAAATGTCTATAGTATCCAGAAGTTGAACCTTACATCAAATACCAACCTGGATTACACCTTTCTTCTAGGTATTTATAAGCTTACATTACAATGGCCCTTGGCCATTTAGGTATGGAGGGGTCATAATTGACCACCAACTGCATTTAACTGCCTGATGGAGTGTCTGAACAAGGTGGCTTGTTTCAGTGGATGAATCTGATCTGTTCAGGTGCTGTGCTGTCCTTTAGGTGGTTGGAGTGCTCATACCAGTGGATTCCATGAATGATAAATTTAGTTACAGAGTCGTGTTGTGTCCTTTTCTCCTTTGGCCATGCCTTCTGTTAAATATGGTTGTTGGGGATATTACTGTGACTGATACTGGTAGAGCTGGTCATCTCCCTCTTCGGGCAATAGAATGGTCAAGGATGTGGGATGCATGGGCAAATGGACAGTTGAGATGAGAGATAAGGATGACTGTCGGATCGAAAAAATGGATGGTAGGGATGGCTCGACAGAGGCTATTGGACGCGACAGGAGCGGGGTGAGTTCGGGCCACTGGATCTTTAGCAGGCTGATTAGACAGTCATCGGGAAATGGAGTTGCATGGGCATTAGCAGGTGAGGACAGTTTATTTGGGCGGTAATGGCTTTCATCACACTTCTTTTGGGTGTTAAGTGGTAAAAGCCCGGGGCCAAGTGATTCCATTCAATGATCGACACATAGCAGCGGAGGAGAGAGAAAAACCACTCTCATCACGCACTATCGCTTGATCAAATTGATGGTGCGATGAATGCAAAGACCGTCAGATCGGGTGGAGATGCATCTGACGGTGGAAAATGGTCAAGCGGGTTCCCTTTATCGGGTGCGACGGGAGCCATTAGATCGGCGAGGGGTGATAAATAGTGGGGAAATGAGGAGGGGTTTATGAGCACGTGAGGGCATATGGGTAAGGTTTTATGGTTGGTTTGGGGTTTTGCGCTTAGAGCTGGGGCCCAAAGGGACTTTGTTGGGTTTTTAGAAGGCTTATTCAGGGAATGGGAAGGGTTTAGAAGTGAGCGAGGTAGAAGGAGGGCATATGGGTAAGGTTTTATGGTGGGTTTGGGGTTTTGCGCTTGGAGTTGGGGCCCAAAGGGAATTTGTTGGGTTTTTAGAAGGCTTATTCAGGGAATGGGAAGGGTTTAGAAGTGAGTGAGGTAGAAGGAAAAGGGAAAATGACCCATGAGGGGCCCCTTTGAAGACATCACCAATCAGGTCGAGCTTTCCTCTGACATTAGAAAGTCAGCATTGCATAGTAGAGCTAACACTGGCTCCGTCTGGGGATGAAAGCCTCCTTGTGAGGCTTCAAGAACTGCAGACCATTGCCTTACATACAAAAACAAGATCAACAATAATTCCTAGTGTTCCATGGGCATGGAGTCTAATTAAGCCTACACTAAAACTTGTAAAAAGGACATATTTACAATGTTGAGGCCTAAAAAGCCTTAAACAAAATAAACTTTCAAAAACCCGCCCATTGTTTGGGCTATCAAAATTGTTTCTCCTTCCAAACTTTGTAGCATGAAAGTATCATTCCCCTGTACCTGAGTGATGACGAATGATCCTATCGATAAAGCATTGAATTTACTAGGATCTCCCTACCTTTCCTTCAGTGCATCCCATTGGAGAAAACAGTCACCATACTGAGAATTGACCCTTTTTACCTTTCTATGAAAGGTTTCTTTCTCTTGGTCAATGTGCATGTCAACCAATTCATGGAAGAATTGCAAAGGCCATTTGATTTGATCACCTACCTCAAAAAATTTAGGGAATTTGACCTTATCAGGTAGAGATGGTTTATATTTCACCCCCTCTTTGTATGCTCTCATCCTTGGATGTTTTTCATGGAAGATTTTGTACACCTGCTAAATAATAAGGGTTTTTGTGTACTCGGTTGTGTCATTTATGGCCTGAACAATTAATATAAATGGTGAATCAATGTATTCTTGTGTGGGGGACACAAAGAATTCACCTACTCCTATAGATTTCTTAGAACAAGCCCCATCAAAGAAGTTGTCCCAAATCTGTGGGCCCTCTTCCTCTGTGACCAGGCAAACTGCCTTTTTAGGCTGTGTGGAGGCCAATTGGGTAGGCTTCATAATATCAAGATTGAGATTATCCATGTCAGCCTTGACCATTGAATTATGGCTGGCTCCAGTGCTTAGAGGGTAATCATGAAGGATTTTATCCTTAATAGTCAGGGGAACCTAGGATGATGAGGAGTTGACTTCACAATTTTTTATCACTGGGCTGAGAATAACAGCAGGTTGGTCAATTTCCAAATTTGCATAGTCATTGGAAGCTTGGCTAGCTTTAGGCTCAAGATCTTCAAGGATAGATTTCTTGAGGGACTCGTTCTTCACTGGTTCAATCAGAGGCATGGGTATTCTTAGCTTCTAACTTTCTGATTGACAACTTAAAGAAGAAGGGGGCTTGTCAAGGCCTCCTACCTCTATGGTTGGAGCTTTGAGGATGATGGGATCTGCTATTGGTTGCTTCTGCTTATTGATCTGTTGCTTTGTGGGGACAATAGCTCTTAGGGTAGGATTCTCTTTGACATTACTTGTTCTTAACCTCAAGTTATATCTTTGCTAGTCTTCAGTCTGTAGAACATCTTCTCTATCCCATTCTTGACTGGTATGGTCCCTAAGTAATGACTTCTCGTAGGCAGCTTTGGTTAAAAAAGGGGCACTGCCCTTGTCTTCCATACCATGGATCTCATCATCTTCTTCAAACTGCTCTTCTTCCATGTATATATTTTGAAATGGAGTCTACACCCTTTGATCTTCATTGGTATCTTTGTTTCTTTGCAGAATATGCAACTGCTCATTTTCTCTTCAATATGGATTTGGATTTGGAAGAGAAAAGGTATTAGAAACCTTGCTTTCCCTGAATGTTGCTCAACCTTCAGCTTGGAGATTTCAGAGGCTAATGACTCTATCATCTTGGCCATTTTATCGATCTTGGGATCTGAAGATGATAAGGCTTCACCCCTCTGCCTTCTTCTATCAGCGTTACCTTTGAGCTTTTCTGCAGCCGTGATGTTTGATTCTACTTTCAGGGCTGCATGTTGCATATCAGCCAAAGAAGCACATCTTCTTTCTCTCAATATTAGGCAGAAGTCAGCATCAAAGGCATTGGCATAGGTGAGTTTGGCATAGGTCGGGGTAGGCTTCACTTTAGCTGGTATCTTGTTGTACATGTGGTTAAATCGCTTATTGAAATTAGACAACAACTCACCATTTTCCCTCTGTAAGTTCCCAAACTCAGTATGATAGTAGAGCAGATCTTTCTTATCCTCCCAGTGCTTTAGGAACACATCATCTAAGGCCTCAATGTCTACTACGAAACTGGGGGTCAATTCTCTGAACCATTTTCTAGCCTCTCCATTTAGGCTTTGGACGAATACCCTCATCCACACATCATCTTCACTAATATCTAGATTATCAGCATACCTATAAAAAATCTCAAGATGTTCTTCAGCTGTTACTCCCTCTGTACCAGTGAACTTAGGCATGTACTGTTGATATTCTCCTGCAGGCATGGCATTCAAAGGAGTAGATAAGACCAAGGGTCCATACCTAGTAGCTATGATTCTTTCCATTTTGCTAGGTGCTTGTGGGGCTGCCATGAATGGGGTAGAGGGAAGGATACTGGCAGTTTGAAAGGTAGGGAGTTGAGAAATAGCTGACAGGGCTAAAGGAATATGATGGACTAGAAGGGAGGTTTCCTTTGGACTGAGATCCAAAGGGGAACTTATTGAACAAGGAGATTTATGAATCTTTGAGAGTATTTCTTCACTGATAATGCTAGGCTATAGAGCTTTAAACATGTGCATGCTTGGTTACAAGCCTTTATTGCAGTGATACATAAGGTTGTTTAGGCTTACCTGATCCTGATGCTCCTTTTCATGAGATCTTGCTTTGCTTGACAATCTTCTCAGGGTCAAGCACTAGGTCAGCTGGTTATTTTTGAGGATTTCTCTGAGTATGTCTCACAAATTGAGCCAAAATTGTAGTGTGGAGTTGCCAAGAGGTTCGGCCTCCAGTAGAGTTGCCAAATAGATGATTACAACAAAAAATGTGTCCAAACTTTGTCTATCATCAAAGTTGGATCTGTGTCGTTCTCCTAGGGAAGCTAAGCTTCAATCTCCTCTCTTCGGCAACGATGCCAATTATGTTAGGATTCCAAGAAACTCTCCTAGGTTGTAGCTCGAAGATGCCTAGTAACATATAAATTCAACTATTGTTGTAGGTTTAATGGAGGGAATGATGGTTTGGTTCAATCCAGATAACCACTTTCACTTCGTTTCACTCTAGACATGCATGAACACCCTCAGAATACAAGTCTTTAGACCACCAATGCTCATAGTTTAGATGTTAGGTGAATATGGAGAATATTGACCACACCAATAGATGCACAAGACCATGTGATGGCCGGCTGCAACCAGTAAAGAAACCTATAAATCTAATCGATTAATGCAAGGATAGGATGACAACTCTCCTGCATTAGATAGAAAGAAACCTGAGCAACCTATTTAGTGATGCAATCAATACTTTAACACAAAGATAAGATGATAGTTATCTAGTGCTAAAGACCAGGAACTCAAGAATACATCATATCAAGCACAAGCTTAGAATAAGAAGAAAATGGACAGTGAGAAGTTAACAACAAAAGAAGCTTGTATTAGCTAAAAATGAAGATGAGATGCTGCAAGTGACCAAATGCCTACAATCTCTAGAAGTTGAACCTTACATCAAATACCAACCTAGATTACACCTTTCTTCTGGGTATTTATAAGCTTACATTATAATAGCCCTTGGACGTTTAGGTATGGACGGGTCATAATTGACCACCAACTGCATTTAACTGCCTGATGGAGTATCTGAACAAGGCGGCTTGTTTCAGTGGATGAATCTGATCTGTTCAGGTGCTTTGTTGTCCTTTAGGTGGTTGGAGTGCTCATACCAGTGGAGTCCATGACTGATAAATTCAGTTATAGAGTCGCGCTATGTCCTTTTTATCCTTTGGCCATGCCTTCTATTAAATATGGTTGTTGGGGATATTACTGTGACTGATACTGGTAGAGCTGGTCATCTCCCTCTTCGGGCAACATAATGGTCAAGGACGTGGGATGCATGGGCAAATGGACAGTTGGGATGAGAGATAAGGATGACCATCGGATCGGGAAAATGGATGACAGGGATGGCTCGATGGAGGATATCGGATGAGATGGGAGCGGGGTGAGTTTGAGTCATTGGATCTTTAGCGGGCTGATCAAATGGTCATCGAGCAACGAAGTTACATGGGCATTAACGGGTGAGGACGGTTTAGTCGGTTGGTAATGGTTTTCATCGCATTGATTTTGAGAATTAAGTGGTAAAAGCCTGGGGCCAAGTGATTCCATTGAATGATTGACATGTAGCAGTTGACGAGAGAGAAAAACCACTCTCATTGCGTGCTATCACTCGATCAAATTGATGGCGTGATGAATGCGAAGACCGAAAGATCAGGCAGAGATGCATCTGACGGTGGAAAATGTTCAAGCGGGTTTACTTTATCTGGTGCGACGGGAGTTGTTAGATCGACAGAGGGTGATCAATGGCGGGGAAGCGAGGAGGGGTTTATGAGTACGTGAGGGTGTATGGGTAAGGTTTTATGGTGGGTTTGGGGTTTTGCACTTGGAGTTGGGGCCCAAAGGGACTTTGTCAGGTTTTTAGAAGGCTTATTTAGGGAATGGGAAGGGTTTAGAGGTGACCGAGGTAGAAGGAAAAATGAAAATGACCCATGAGGGGCCCCTTTGAAGACATCACCAATGAGGCCAAGCTTTCCTCTGATATTAGAACGTTAGTGCTACATAGCAGAGCTAACAAAGAGAACTTGGCTTTAGCATCTAAAGCTAAGAAAGGGAAAGGGAATGCATCCCAATCCAAGTCTTCTCAAGGAGGGAAGGAGTTTGACAATTCGAAGGTGAGATTCTTTCATTGTCATGAGTTGGGCCACTATGCTACCAGTTGCCCAATGAGGAAGAAGTCCAAGAAAGGTTCCTCCAAGGAATTTGATGGTGATGCTCTAGCTTCACAATTTGAGATGGATTTATCACTTATTGCATGCATGGTTTCATCCAGCATGGGATGTGTTTGGTACTTGGACAGTGGAGCTTCATTCCACATGTTAGGTTACAAGAGTATTTTCAGCACTTTGGAGGAGAAGGATCTCCAGATACGAATCGAGATGGGCGATGATAGAAAGTACCATGTCTCAGGTGAAGGTATGGTTGTGTTTCAGAGGGAGCATGGTTCTCCCCTGTCTATTTCTAATGTTATGTATGTACCAGGGCTGAAAAATAATCTTGTTTCTATTGCTATGCTTGAGGATAAAGGCTATGATGTAATTTTTAATTTGGGAAAGGTTTTCCTAAGGCATATTGGCACTGGACAAACCAAAAAGATAGGGATTCGAGTTAAGAATCTCTCTAAGTTACAGGTAGAAGACTGTGCTGCTTTGAGTTCCAAAGTAGAGGTGATGCATGGCCAAGATATTGGCGAGTTATGACATAGGCGACTAGGCCACTTGCACCATGGGGCCTTGAATATCATGCAACAAATTTCTACGAGATTACCCAAGTGCAAGCTAGATCAAGTGAGCACATGCGAAGGTTTCACTTTGGGTAAGTATGCAAAATCTTCTTTTCATGATCGGGATGGTAGAGCAGGCGCAGTTCTAGAGCGAGTTCATTCAAATGTATGCGGGCCCTTCTCTACAGCCTCCATGAGAAAGCAAAGGTATTATGTTATTTTTGTTGATGATTTTTCTCATAGATGTTGGATCTACTTCATGCAAAAGAAGGATCAAACCTTCTTTAAGTTTTGTGAGTTTAAAGATTTGGAAGAGAAATAATCAGGGATGAAAATAAAGGCCTTGCGAAGTGATAACAGTGGAGAGTATATTTCCCGGTAGTTTAAGGACTTTTGTGGTTTAGAAGGAATTAAACGGGAAATCATGGCACCTCATAACCCATAATAGAATGGGGTAGCTGAAAGGAAGAAGAGATCTATTGTTGGCAGAGCTTGATCGATGTTGCATGACCAAGGCCTACCACTTCATCTGTGGGTTGAGGCATGCAATACAATAGTATATCTTTAGAACATAATTTCTCATCGTATTTTGGGGATGAAGACACCTATGGAGGCCTTTTCGGGGAAGAGACTATATGTGAGTCACTTCTACATCTTTGGATCACTAGTCTTCTGTCATGTGACCAAAGATGCTCAGAAGAAGCTAGACCCAATAGCTGAGTTGAGAATACTTGTGGGGTACACTGATACACCTCACAACTATCGTGTGTTTCTACCTGCCATTCAGAGGATCATAGTGTGCAGGGATCTGAAGTTCGATGAGCAGCGAACCATGTGAACATCACTTGAGAGGGAGCTCAAGTTGCATGGTGATGATGAGGAACTATTAGTTCCTAAGGAGGAGGCGCCTCTTGATGATGCGGAGTAGCCGCATGTAGAGATTCCAGTTGTGGAGATCACCACTACTGGAGAGTCTTCCAGAGAGGGGCAAAAATGCTCACGAGAAGTTGATAGATTGACGCAGGATGTGAGAGAGAATGTGGGGCAGCCATCCTCTCAGCACAATTAGAGGATATCTCCTGATAGATACACTCGCTACATGGCCCTAGTTGGGGAGTGTGTAGCGACTGAGCCTTCTTCTTTTGAGGAGGCAGTACAACAGCCAGATTGGGTGGATGCGATGGTAGAGGAGTATGACTCTATCATGCAAAATAGTGTATGGGATGTTGTTCCCAGATCGGGGGACAACTCAGTGGTTACTTCCCGATGGATTTATAAGGTAAAGTAGGCAGTTGATGGTAGTATTGAGAAACACAAGGCAAGGTTTGTTGCTCGTGGTTTCTTACGGGTTGAGGGGATTGACTATGATGCGACCTTTGCTCCTGTTGCAAGGTACCCATCTATTAGATTAATTCTAGCACTATCAACACAAATGGATTGGCAGATCCATTAGATGGATGTGAAGACAACATTCCTCAATGGGAAGATTGACGAAGAGGTATACATAGAGCAGCTAGAGGGATTTGAGACCTTCGATCATGAGTCACATGTGTGTCAGCTCAAGCGAGCATTTTATGCGCTGAAGCAAGCACCCCGTGCTTGGTATACCAGGATCAACAACTATTTCACTGGGTTGGGCTTCACCAAGAGTGAAGCGGATGCAAACCTCTACCACATCATTGTAGATGGTAAGCTATTGATTATTGTACTTTATGTTGATGATCTAATTTTGACAGGTGATGATCAGTTGATCAAGTCTTGCAAGGCAGATCTTGCAAGAGAGTTTGAGATGAAGGACATGGGCCTCATGCACTACTTTCTAGGCATGGAGGTGTGGTAAAGTGATGGGGAAGTATTTGTGTCTCAGGGCAGGTATCCCAATAAGATACTGAGGTGCTTCCACATGGAGATTTGAAAGCCCATGGAGACTCCTCTAACAGGTAATTAGAGAAAGGAGGATGCTACTTCAAGTGAGGTAGTAGCTACTACAGTTTACAAGGAGCTTGTGGGTTCACTCATGTATTTGGTGAACACACGACCGGATTTGTGCTTTGCAGTGAACTAGCTGAGTCAAGCTATGGTTCAGCCAACCAAGTTATTTTGGAAGGCAGCAAAGCATGTGCTGAGATATCTTAGAGGCACTACACAGTATGGATTATAATACATGCGGACAGAGGGAGTGAAGCTCCAAGGCTTCACAGATGCAGATTGGGCAGGTAGTCCATTAGATAGGAAGAGCACTCTTAGATGGATCCTCAACCTTGGGTTAGCTTCAGTTTCTTGCTATAGCCGGAAACAGAGATTAGTTGCACTTAACATAGTGGAGGCAGAGTACATGGCAGCTAGTCAGGCTGCATGTGAGGCCATCTAGATGCGGAAGATTCTAGTGGGATTGTTTGGTCAGATGATGGATCCTACCGTGATATATTGTGATAATCAAAGTTGCATTAAACTCTCTGAGAATCCAGTGTTCCATGATGGGTCCAAGCATATAGATATCCGCTATCATCATCTACAGGATTGTGTGGTCAAGAGCATCATGATGTTGCACTACATTTCAACCGAGGAGTAGGATGCAGATATTTTGACAAAGGCATTGTCAAAAGGCAAGTTTGAGTTCGAAAGAGACAGGATCGGGGTTGTTGATAATCCTTTTCTTGTTGAGAGGGAGTGTTGAAAAGTGCGCAACAAGAAATGCTAAATTTAGAATGTGCTAAAAATAGAATGTCTAAAAATAGCATGTCTAAAAATAGTAGTTTGGCTAGTGAGGTCATTGGCTACCTTGGGTGAGAGGTGAAACTGCTAAAAATAGAAAGTTCTAAAAATAGCATTTTGGGGTCCCTTCATTTATAGTAGTCCGTAGTCTATCTATAAGAAGTAAAATTAATCTTGGTCTTAAACAGCAGTGGGAAACATTAATTAATATTCATTGAGTTAATTGTTAAGGAAATTTGAAATTTGAAGTCTTTGTGGCATGCACATAGTTGTCCACTGATTGAGGAATTTATCCTTAATTTCCTCAACTGATTGAGGAATCAGTATGAGTTCTATAATGAGAGAATCAATTGACTTATTCTTACTAGTCAAGTCTAGTTAGATTATTTTAACAAATAATTAAAATAATAATTTGTTAATGCTTGCATGCATGTGACAACTATTATTTTAGATAACTGAGGATTCACTCATGGATAACTATTTCATGTCAATTCTGTCAGAGACCCAGTTGAGATCAGATGAGTGACAGTGTACTATCAGATGCTTGGATCTTCCCATGGAATATTCCTTGCATGCATGAGGAACTAGTGTCCTCAAGGATTGCGTAGTTGGACCTAAGGTTGACAGTAGGTATGAATTGGGGCGAATGCTCATATGTTATGAATTGGACCCCAATCAAAATTGCACAAGGAAATAGGGGATTGATGGATGGTTTCCTACATATTGAGGCATAGTGAGTCAATCATCTTCATCTTTTGATTGCAGGAAGTACAGGATAGCTCTTCAGTTGATATTTTTTGTAAATAGAAGAGGATTTCCACTTGATTGATAATACAGTGTTGGGGGTTTTATGCTGGTGCTTTCCCCAATGATATATTTGTGTTATGTGTGATTATTTATCTTGATCAGTTATATGTGTTTATGGTTGATGTTGCTCATGAAATCGATTTTGCTTCTGCTTAATGTTTTGTAGAAGTAGATCATGTGTTTTCCTTTAGTACATTGCATTACCAGTTCGATCTACAGGTGAAATTTCTACATCATATTTGTGTTCTAATTGGTTTACATGCTTGTTGGATTGTCTCTTGTAGCAAAATAAAGACTCGTGTAACAACCTATAAGTAGCCCTATGTTCTCACTCATATTCACAATAAACATAGGTTTGACCTCTTTGATGTATTACAACACCTATGATACATTGATAATGAAAATTATAAGTATAGAAACCTCATAGAAACCTTTGTTAATTGTTTTTTTAATATTATTTTTATGAAAATTAGGGATTTGACTCTCAATCCCTTATTTTAGTAAGTGTGCTTTTCCATTTATTGCAAACAACATAAATGTGTGTGTCATTCAGCAAGTGTTATTTTTCATTATAAGAAGCATAGTTGTGTTTTCCATTTCCTTTTCTACAATTTTTTTTCTTGTAGCATAGCTCAGTTAGCTTGGCCTCTGTGCATCTAACCTTCTTTTTGATACTTCCAATTTGCATAAAAATCAACAAGAGAAGAATATAGTTCCAATTTCACATATAATGTTGACCCCTCCTAAGTTTGTATAAGCCTTGCTTGATAATTAAAGAAGAAGATAGTTCCAATTGCACATACAATGTCGACCCCTCCGAAGTTTGTATAAGCCTTTCTTGATAATTAAAGATAATACCCTTGGGGGTTGCAACATTGTTGTTGTATTACTAAGGGCCATCACTTTTTGGTGTTGTTTTTGAGGAGTTTTCAAAGTATGTACTTACTTTTTCTTTAGTTGATTTACTCTTTCTTTCATTTTCTACAAAAGAGAGAGAGAGAGAGAGAGAGAGAGAGAGAGAGAGATTAGCATCTTTTAAAAAAATATATACTGTTTTCAAATTTCTTTTTTTTATGCCTTGAAGAATTAGGGACAAGACAAGAAAATTTCTACCAAAAACCTCCACTTCCACTAGAAATCAACCCTTTTAGCTGACTATGAGCCTCCTATCTTGTCCAAAAGGAAAATTTAGGCCCGTTTTTGTAAGCAATCAAGGATATTTGAGGAACTTGTAGGGGGATAAAATCCTTCTCACCCCACCACTACTATGGTTGAAGATTGACAACTTGAATTGTTTATATTTCCGATTAGAGAAACATATGGAGAAGAAAGAATGTAAAACATTAACCCATCTATGCTCCCACATTTCTATGGTTTGATCACAAAGGATCCTGACACTTTCATGTTTCAGGTGTTGTTGTATGCAGGACTTATGATTACACCACATATGAGTATAAGCTCAATTTGTTTCCTTCCACCTAAGTATGCAACCCTCTGATGATTCATGAGACTTGAAGGAAATAACATCACCACCTGGGATCAAATGCAACAAGATTTCAACAACAAATATCAATATTACTATAGAGAAATGGATACTAGAGATGAAATCTTCAGAATGATTCAAGGAAAAAATTAGTCTCTAGAAGACTATGAGGAGATATTTTCGGTAAGTTATAGAGGGGAACATAATTGCACTGCGGACCTAGACTCCTTAAAAATAGTGTTATAAATGGGAGCCAGATAATATCTCATGAAAACCCTCAACTTTCTAGCAAATGGAGATATTTACCAATTCACATATGATGAAACTAATAAACAAGTGTTTAAAGATCATTCAAGAGGCACTAGAAAAAGAGGTAGAACAAGGAAAAGTTTGATAAGTCCTTCTTCCTCCTCTGTTCTTTCTAGGAATGAAATAAGAGGGATGTTAGAAGACAATAAAATAATACATTACACACTTTTTTTATGCAGATGGATACTTTTCATATCAAAATAAAACAAGAGGAAGCAAAAAAGGTATTGGCCATATTCCCCCCCAGTGCACTAAAAGACACCATAGGAATGGATGTCCTTTAAAAGTCATAGAATTATTTTATTACGGTATGGAATGAAATAATGAATGATGCGCGTTACTACGATGATTCACTGGTTGAGGTTCATACGACATCTGACATAGCCCCACATAGCTGAGTTCGGAATCAAGGATAGGAATCCTAGGATAGGACGATCAAGATAGGTGATCAAGGATAGGGAACGGACGGCCACAATTCTTAGTGGACGGGCCAGGCGAGGTCAGGGATGGGGTATGTGAATAAATCCATTCCATTGATATGTTCCCATATTTTCCAAGATTGAATGTTATGTACCAAGGAGTAGAAGGGAGCATGGAGAAATCATGTTTTGTCAACTAAAAGAGTCCATGAACTCCAAGACAATTCCAACAAGGTATGAAATTCCATTCTCTTTTAAATCCTAGTTATAATATTCAATATAAGGCTTGGTTCATTACTAAGGCCTATTCCCACATTTTTTCCATATCCTCCTCAATATGTTGTTCCTCCCATCCATATTCTAATCAACCTCCTCAACGGGGTAATCCATCATAAGGATGGAGGACTCAGTTAGCACAACCACCTGCTTTTATGCCTCCTCCTTATTATAGACATTTTTGGTCACTGCAACCCCAATCATAAATGTACATAAACTGAGGGCTCCTAACTCCCTAAAATTGTATCTTCACTACCTAAAGGAACAAGTTCAACTAATTACATCATCTCCCAGAAGTTCTCCACTAAAAACTGCTCAAAAATGGTCAAAACTGGACCATACTAAATACCTAGTGTAGAGGGTGAGATGCATATCACCCTCCCAGTGTAAAGGGTGTGATGCATACTGAATGGCCCCTCTGTAGGGTGCAATGGGTGAGAATGGACAAATGGAAGTGATAGTTTGCGAGGTGGAAGATCATGGAATCTTCCAGAAACTTCCCCTCTGACACTTGCCTCTCTGTTTTCGACCAGGGATGAGTAAGAGATCATCAGTCTCCAAGTAGAATCAAGAAATATCAGAGAGAGGACACTAATAAAGACCCCAGAAGATGAATCACCCCCCTACAATCATCTATATATGGATCCCTCATCACAGTGATCTAGGGGTTGGAATCTTGTATCTTGTAGAGAAGTGCTATTGGTTTTCTGGTGAAACTTCACAGTGTTGGGTGATCTAAGCTTTAGTTGAGGTGAAGAAGCGCTTTCTTGCTGGAGGATGATGCTGGGTTAGAACAATCGGTTGTAATACTCTTGTTATTCTTGATATTAATAAAGCTATTCAAGTTTTCCTCCATATTCTTGTATGTTTGATTGTATATGCATTTGTGTGGTTAATACATATCTAGTCTTGTGTTATTTATGAATATATATCTCTGTTCTTCGATAGTATTATGCTGCTTTGATTCCATAGGTGCTCTTTGAAGCTGGGTAGATGAAGAAGAAGCGGCAAAGATCTATCAGGAAGGAGAGGAATCAAGCAAGGAACCAAACACAAGACTAAGGTTGGTGTCCTTTGTTCCACTCTTATCTATTTTTCATAAAGGAAAGCAAAAGTAGTCTTTACTTGTTTGTTTCTAAGATAGCTACCAGTCTTAGTGGGAATAGCAGCTCCGAGTGGACACTATTCCCGGTAACAGGGTTGCAAAAACCTTTCAAGATATTATTCACTACGTGGCCAAGATTAACAAGTAAGATGTTATCACATACAAATAAGTTTTATGATATCAGAACGAAACTTTGCCTTTTCATGTTTAAAGAGTCGAGAAAAAGGACAATAGATGACTCTAGTCTCCTTCAAAGTTTAATGAGCCTGAAAGGACAAGTGCTCAGATGATCCTTTTTCTTTTAAAGAGTCGAAAAGGAATGAAAGTGACTACTCTATAATTCTAGGCAAAAGGTTTACCAGACAAATCGTAAAACTGCATATACACCTTGGTAATAAAATGAAAGTGACCAAGAACTTCTCGTATGGCAGTGAATCTCCCCGAATGTTGTGTTCGGTGCGTTACGATTCGTAAGGAGGAAGACTCGGCTTCCTATGGATAATAGGATGATGACCTAGTGGGGTCTCCCAACATATACGTGACAGTACAGGGAGCACAAATCCATACTAGTATCTATTGAATCACAAAAGGAGGAATCACACAACCTTAGTGAAAACAATAGAAACTAGGTTTAATGACACTAGAACACATCTCTAACCTAGACCTCTATATATGTGAGAGCACTAGGTTCCAATGCATTTTTAAGTTTATTCAATAAATTTTAACAGTTAATCTTGAATTAAGTCTCAGTTTTCAGGCCCTATCGAATGTATCTTTAAAACTCCTAGAATGCAACTACATGAGCAAAAAGACCATTCTTGTTGGATGAACAACTAGCTAAGGAAGAGTGAGAGGTTCAATGCACAACAACTGAATGGCAAGAAAGCAAACCAATAAAAGAAAAAAGGAACACTTCTACCATTTACTCAAACTTGCAAGCAATCTAAAGAAGAAATGGAAAACACACTTTTTTCTTTTCAATGTCTTAATCTCAAGAATCTACTAATGCAAAAATCATCTTTCAAATCTTAATACAAGATTAATGCAATTTTTTATTTTTTAAATAAATGATAAACAACTAAATGCAAAATGAATCAAAGACTCAAAACTAAGGAGATATTTCTTTTTGTAAAGCTGGAAAGCTATCTCACTAATCGGGAAGCAATGTAATCTATGCTACGTGAAGGAAGGAAACCACATGAACAAGACATGAAAGTTTGGTAACCGAATGTCACATACCCATCAGGAAGATGACAAACAGTGAATAGGAAGAAGCCTCAAACAAAGTTAGAGATTATGCCAAGCAGATTCTAAAGATCCCAATGAATAAGCGACCCAAGCAAACAAGTCATTCAAGAAACCCTAAGGTATTTAGGTCACATGGTTCAAGAGGAAGAATTTCAAAAGACTTGAAACCCAGAATCGAAAATCCTAACAACCAACACTTATGATACAATAAAGAGGCAAAAAACAAGCTCAAAGGGTAGAACACACTGGCCAATCAGCCAACAAACTTCAATATTTGAAACTTACAGGAATTGTCACGAGTATAAAACTAACAACATGCACCAACAATAAATTGTCGCACCCCTCTAACTAAGCACTTTGTGACATCATCGTGAAAGTACATCAGTTAGCTGTGTCAAGCCGATTTCAGGACTCACCGTGATTGTTAGGCAATTTAATCACACCAAACAGTAAAAGGCGCAACCCAAAAAATAGCCCATGCATGAATACTTTGTGATTGTCAGAACATAAACAGTGACGACCTCATATCAAAGGAAAAAAATGAAATTTTGGCTAATGCAAGGCTAAATCTATCGCTCATGAGAGTGGGAAGACTATAGGAGTAGTCTAACAACTTCCAGAATAGAGCATTCTACCCAAACAATAAGGGAGATAATAAACAAACAAAACCAACCAACACAAAAGACAAAAGACAAGTTCCCCAGAATGGTCACCAACTTGTGACACAGGGAGTTCCCTTTGCGGACAGAGACAACCCCTCTAGCCCTAGAGTGGGTCTAGTCACTGCAAAGACAATACGAAAGCAAATTTCCTTAGAAAGATGGTGTTATGAAGCCTACCTTCATATCGACATTCGATGAAGTCCTCATCATGTTGCTCCAGCTCTTGTTCTTCTAATCACTTGTACTTGAAAACAACATGTAGAGAAACACCACAAACGCCATATAAAATGACCAAACAGTCTACTTGAAGAGTCAAGGAACCTCAAGATATTGACATACAATTCAACATACGATATAGGAAACAAGCTATTGATTTGTATTAATATAAATCAAAGTAAAACTTGCAACCAAGCCTTGACATCGTAAGTCTCCTTGAAGGGTCCCGTCGGCATGTCTCCATAAGCATTTACTTGTGAACCATCTCCCAAGGGAACAAATGACTCTCTCTTTCATTCAAAATATTGATGCTAAAAAGTTCTCAAACCAAATCTACTCAAACATCTCTCAAGCCAAAATACATGTGAGGTTACTTCCACACTCCAATAACACTCTCTACCTCTACTCTTCTCTTAGAAAACTCAAGCTACCAAATTACATCTTGCTATCATCAAGTTACATCCAAGCTAGCTGATCTCATTTATGGAGGAGACATTTATAGGAGGGATAGGTTCCATAAGAGATGGGAGGAAGAGCTTATCTCTTAGGGAGGTTGCACAAAAGGTGGAAAAACTATCCCAAAGGAGAGAAGTGCTCTCATATGACCCGACAACCAGCTCTAGGACCACCCATGAAGCAGTTTCATCTCGAAGCTTCGACGAGTTGTTAAAAAACATGGCTAAAGTATATCGTCGCAGGTGAAACACAGGGACAAAGCGATGACTTCGCTAGGGCTAGTGCAAACTTGACCATCTTCGAGGGTTGGACGACTGATGACCCGTGACGACCCAGAAACTTAGGTAAAAAGGGGTTTGTTTCAAGGATAATGAACTGAAACATTCTTCCTGAGATTACAAGGAAGGTATTGACACATAATTGGAAACATGACACATAATAGATGACAGTAATATGGACCGGCAGTATCTCGGATCAGGGAATGCTAGTTCGGTGACAAATTTGTAACACACTCGTCTTAGACTAATCCATGAGTGTTGTACGTGTTATCTTACCTTGCATGTTGTGACTGCCGCATCCGAGTGGATTGCTCCACTAGAAGTTGTGTATGTCCTTTTGTGTTGTGTGTTCCTAGTCGAGTTGGGACTGATCCCTTTCAACCTAGAACTCACCTACAACTTCTTCCCTTCACAGTGAAAGAACCATTGACACAAGTACACTTACACTCACTAGGCACATGAACCTCACTTCTCGAAGACAAATTGAACTACTCTTCTATGCTAACAAGCAAGAGTTGAGGCAAATCCTTAAGACAATGGAAACCTGGCCATCATACTGGATGGGACTCCCACACCAAACGGTGTGAGGTCTAGTTGGGACTTCATAATGAGGTGATCCCCTAAATGTTGGCAGTTCCAACACCGTCAACGGGTTCTTAGTGTTAAAATTTAGCAAGAAAAGTCTTTATTTGACTTGTGCCTTAGTCAAATGGAGAAATTTGATTTTCTACATTAGAAAGATGACTTGGATTGCAGTTAGATAGAGCGACATGGATTTGTCTCTTAGTTAAATCAGTAAATTCAAGTTACAGGATAGAAGTAGAATTGTGGATAGGTTTATTGCTAAAATATAGCAATATAGTGGAGTTATTATTATTTAAACTCAGTTAACTGAGCTCTAGTCTTTAGTGGAGTCAGTAGGAATTCAGTTGAGTATTTATAATAGTTTTTAACTTATTGACCTCTAATTTAATTGATCAATTTACAAAAGATAAACTTAGTCATGCATAAAATTCGAATTCCCTATTTGAGTGGAGGAAAAAGGCATCAATGTATATATTATTGTATACAAGAGAGTGTATACAGTTTATGCAACAGGTGAGACTATTATATTGGGAATTGCACAAGAAAATATGGACTTGTACTTTTCTTTAGGATCCAATTTCCTTAGGAATCGCTCAAGGAAATAGGAGGTTCTGGAGGCCAAGATTTGGTTAAGTAGTTTGCAGAGAAGTCTCAAGAGGAGGAGATCAGAATTGTAGTGCAGTGTGTGCTTCATGTGTGAAGCAATCATTGTAATTGATCAATTTTTTTCTCATATGATATAATACAAATAGAGGAGATTTTTTCCCCAGTTGGTTTCCCTTATAAAATCATTGTGTTCCTTTTGTTTTGATGGTTGCATGTTATTGCATGTGTTTATATCATGTGTTTTCCTTTCCACAAAATAGTAGAATAATTTTCAATCTCTTAATTTCAGTTCAATTTCATTAGCAGTAGAAAATTTCTTGCAATTTCTACATGGTATTAGAGCTACAAAAGATTGCACAAAATCCTTAATTAAGATCTTCTCTCAGATAAATTTTGATTTGCAGAGTTTTTGGTGCAAATTCTCTTAAGCGTAAGAAAAATGTATTTTAATGGATTGAGGCTTGAGTATGCATTCGAGGCCACCTTGAATTTTTGTACTTGGAAAGACAGGATGGAAGTTGTCTTGGCTGGAAAGGAGTATGGGAATATAAACAAACTAATATTCCAAAAATAATAACATTATATGCACAAGCACTTGCTCAGTGGAGGAAAGACATAGAAAAATCCAGGAGGATTATTCTGGAGGGTGTCACAGATTATGTCGTTTCGAACTTTCATGGAAAGAAGACTTCTTTTTAAATGTGGAAAACTCTCACATATCTATTCTAGATCAGTAGTGATGCTAGGAAATTGGCATTGAGAGATAAACTCAGGAACATTCGAATGCAGAAAAATGAAACCATTCCACAATACCTTTCTAGATTCATTGAGGTTCTAGATCAACTTGGAGGAGTAGGAGAAAATTTTCCATCATTTGAACCTGTGAGTTTAGCACTCCTTGGCCTTCAGAAATCCTGACACAACTATCAAGATTCATTTAATGGAAGAGACAAGCTTCCAAATTTGGAGAGACTTTGGTATGATTTGGTGCAGGAGGGGATTGTAAGAAACACTAGAGATGGTGTCACATCCAGATCTGATGAGGAAGAAGATTGTGCTCTACTTGGTAAGGGAAAGAATGCCAAAGGAAAGAAAGCCCAAGGTGAGGTAGAATCTAGCTAGAACCATGGTAAGAATAAATACCTCAGTAAAATTAAATGCTTTCACTATTGTGAGTATGGACACTATGAAACCAAATGTCTACACATGAAATCCAGTAAGGAGCTTGCAAGAACAATAGGAAGAGATTCTCTTGCATCAAAATTTGAGTTGGATTTCACCCTCTTTATTTGCATGGAAAGCACAATAAGAGGGAGTGAGTGGTACCTAGATTCTAGTGCCTCATATCGTATGACAAGAAGTAAGGAGTTTTTCAGTAGCCTAAAGGAGATGGACTTATAATTACACATAGATCTTGGAGATGATGGAAGGTATAGTACCAAAGGGATTGGCACTATCACCTTTAAGAGGTAGTCAGGCTCCCATCTTCACCTGAAGGATGTAATGTATGTGCCTGGTTTGAATAAAAAAATAGTTTCTATATATGTACTTGAAGATCGTGGATATGATGTGATGTTCAATAAGGGAAAATATTTTTTGAAGCATGTTACTACTAGACTAGCAAAAAAAATTAGTGTTCAAGTTAAAAATATCTACAAGCTAGAGATAGATTTCACCATGCATGCAACTATACCTCTAGGAGTGAGGTGCGGCGATGTAGAGCCTTAGTCCCAGAGTTGCAAAGATTTGGGCAGGGTCCATAGGAGAGCAAAAATAGTTGCAATATACTCTTCTCATGGATCACTACCCTTGCTACAGGGGCCCAAAGTATTCAGTAGCAAAAGGATCAGTGTCAGTTAACGCGTTCAAATATTGGGTGATAGTTGTAAACTAGTAGTAGTCAAAGACTTAGGAGACAGTTGCAGCTCAATGACACAGATGGTTCAGTATTTTGAATGCTTCTTAGTTGCAGTTGTTTTAGTAGAAACAACAACAGTGAGAGGGAGTGTTAGTTGTGTTACGGTACATTCCTACAAAGGAGTAGGATTGGGGTGGTGCAACACCCTTTTCTTGCTAAGAGGGAGTGTTAAAAAGTAGCAAGAAAAGGCTTCATTTGACTTGTGCCTTAGTGAAATGGAGAAATTATATTTTCCACATCAACAGGATGACTTGGATTGAAATTAGCTAGAGTGACATGGCTTTGTCTCCTATTTAAATCAATAAATTCGTTATAGGCTAGAAGTAGAGTTGTGCATGCTTTGATTGCTAAAATCTAGCAATCTAGTGGAGTTATTGTAAGTTAAACTCAATTAAATGAGCTCTAGTCTTTAGTGGAGTCAGTAGGAGTTCAGTTGAGTAGTTATAACAATTTTTAACTCACTTATCTATAAGTTAACTAATCAATTTACTAAAAATAGACCTATTCATGCAGGGAATTTGAATTGCCGAGTTGAGTGGAGGAAAAAGGCATCAATGTATTTATTAATGCATATTAGAGAGTGTATACAGTTTGTATGCAACAAGTGAGACTCTTCTCTTGAGAACTACGCAGGAAAAAAAGGACTTCTCCTATTCTTTAGGAGCCAATTTTCTCAAGAATTGTGCAAGGAAATAAGAGGATCTAGAGGCCAAGATTTGGTTAAGTCTTTTGCAAAGTAGTCTCACAAGGAGGAGATAAAAATTGCAGTGTAGGGTGTGCTTCATGTGTGAAGCAGTCATTGTAATTGATTAATTTTTTTCTCATCTAATATAATACAAACAGAGGAGGGTTTTTCCCAGTTGGGTTTCCCTATAAAATCATTGTGTTACTTGTATTTTGATCGTTGCATGTTATTGCATGTGTTTCTATCGTGTGTTTTCCTTTTCGCAGAATAGAAGAATTTTTTGTCTCTTGATTTCAATTCATTTCATTAGCAGTAGAAAATTTTTTGTAATTTCTACACTTAACTAGATCCACATGAATGCCTTGCTCATCGATTATGTAGCCCAAATATTTGACCTAGTTCATGCTAAAGGAGCACTTCTCCAAGTTGGCACATAGCTTGTGCTGCCGTAGGGTTTGAAGGACCTGCCTAATATGTTGCAACTGCTTTGCCCAACTCTTGTTGAAGATGAGGATATCATCTAAATATACAACCACCACAAACAAGTTGGTGAAAGGCTACAAGATGTCATCCATCAACCTCATAAAAAATTTTGGGGCATTTGTTAACCCGAAGGGCATGACCAACCACTCAAAAAGGCCCTCCTTGGATTTGAAGGCGGTCTTCCATACATTTGTGGGCTCTATTTGAACTTGGTGATATATAGACTTCAAATCAATGTTGTTGAAGTACTTGGCCCCCTTAAATTGGTCTAGAAGGTCATTAATCTGTGTAATCGGGTACCTATTCTTGATAGTTATTTTATTCAGTGATCGATAATCAATGTAGAGTCTCCATGTCCCATCCTTCTTCTGTGCGAGTACAATTGGGCTCCCATAAGGTGAGGAGCTTGGTCACATGTGCCATTTTTGTAGCAAATCCTCGATCTGCCACTTTATTTCCTCATTTTCCACAAGAGAGCAGTGGCATATTGGCCCATTGGGTAGAGGAACTCCAAGAGTTAGATCGATCGAGTGCTTGAATTGACAGTGCAAGGGTACTCTTGTAGGTGAGGAGAATATGCCACTATTTTATTCCACAACATTATCAACTTGCTTTTGTTGCATGGAGGGACCCTTTCGAGGGGCCATGGAAGTGGTCACAATATTCCTCTTACTTTGAGAATGAATGAGAAAGAAAACAAATTTCTAGGTCTGGAAGATGATCTTACTCAATTGCTTAGCAAAAATCAAAGAGATGGCGATATGCGGGGCTACCTCTGGTATCCTGTATAGTTTCCTGCCCAAAGTAATAATAAGAGTGTGAGGTCTGAATGCATATGAAACATGATGCTTCCACAAATATGGTTGGCATAATAAAAAATCACAAACTTTAAGAGGACCAACACCACATAGTACCTCGTCCATGAAGGCCTTGATGCTATAGGGAAGACGACACTGCTATATGACATGGAGATCTTGTCCTTGGTGGAGCCACTTGATGGTATATGGTTATGGGTGTGGTGTGGTCATCATGCCCAAATTCTTAATGACCTCTATTGAGATGAGGTTATTTTGGCTCCCATTTTTGACAATGAACTACAATCAAGAACCCTTCACCCACATCTATGAGTGGAAGAGACACTCCCCCTCATCTGGATATTCAGGCTCAGTCTTCTGGACCTTGGTCGTGGTAACAATGTCATTTGGATCACTATCAATAATATGCTTCCCCTTGTCATTCCCCTTGTTAGGTATTGGCTCAGAACAAAAACATGCATCAAAATCTAAATATTTTAGCTCGACCACCAATGACTACTTGGGTGACATTCATTTGTGTTGTGGGTGGGGCTCTTGTGGAACTCACACCACTTTCCTATGTCCATGTTCATTTCATGGTTCCATTCCTTGCTTGTGGTTTTGATTGGATGTCCTAGGTCATTTTGCCTTGGCTATGTCCTTTGTTCTACATTTTCGGGGTGCCCTTTCTCTACTTCAGATTCGTAGATCCAAAGTCTCGCTTCTTTGGTTTATATTTTTTTTCAATCTTGGTAGCATATTGGTATGCTGCCCCAAGCAAGGAGATGTCCAGTAACTCTGTTTCTTTTTTAATATATTTGTGCATACAACCATGGTCCTTGAGCACCAAATTTCACTCAGAGTATTTTATACCAAGATTTATGTGTATAGTATGAAAAATATGTGACCTCTTACACATCTTGGTCCCTTTACTGTCGTAGTGTGGTCCATTGTCAGTATTTGTCTTCATAGCTCCCAACAGGGTAATATTGTTCCTTGAAAATTTCTCATAAAGAGTTATAAGAGGGTACGACTATAAATAGAGAGGGTTCCTTGACCATTTTCTCACAGTAAGGTTCCCACCAGTCCTTGACATGCAAGATGACTTTGCGCAGTGCCAAAGTATTATTTTCCCTGTTGGAGAAACTGTGGACCAAAAAATAACCTTCCAACAAACTTAACCATTTATCTATGACATATAAATCTATATAACCTTCAAATATAGGAATATCAAAGTTAAATTATACTTTGAAGGGGTAAATGTCTCCAAAGAGACAGCTAGATGAAGATGTGTTTCCTTTTGACATTCGTTGAAGGATATGGGCAAAGTTGTGCATCATCTTGTTCCTTTTTAGCTTGAGGGGTTCTTCAAGAAATAATTTTATAGGTTATCCTACTCCCTTGTATTTATTTTCTTTTACCAGGGTAGGCCATCGATGTTGGCGGGGACGTTCTTGCAAGGGCTCAACCAGTTAAAGTACCAACTCCTTAAGCCCCGACCTTATTGGGGACATGTACAAAAAAACTGAGAAAGAGAAGACCACTTTGATACCACTAATTTAGATTTATGAAGGAACAAAATAAAATAAATATTTAAATAGAACACATAGAAAGAATGAAAGAACAAAACTTCAATTAATTAATAACAAGTACTCAAAATTGTTTACATGCAAAATGGAACAAACTAGCTCAGGGAATGGTAGCTTATCTTTGAGAAGAGATGTGATGGCTACATGCCTTATGAACTATGTTACAATGAGGCTAAGCTTTCTTTTTATCATAAAGAGGAAGTCTGAAACCCTAACCCTAAGAGATGAAGCGCCAAAGGTTTTGGGCCCCATTGGGGTAAGTTGGACCGCCAACTTCCCATGGTCATAACTTTGGCAAACGATCTCCATTTAGCTATCATAATAACTTTTTTTAAATATATCCACGAGAAGGCGAATAAAGAATTTGTAAAGCATACTTTAACACTTTTCTAATCTATCCGTTTTCCAAGAAAACATCTTTTAGGACCTCAAAACGGCTCCAAAAGTTTAGGACTCGAAAAGGTGCCAAAAATAGAAACTTGTGTGACAATTAAGGAAACTAAAAGCAAACAATGTTAGGGGTCCAATTGGAATAGGTGGGTTTCCATCAATATTCACCTAGATCAGTCCTCCCCCCTTATGAAGCAATGATCCCAATTGTGTTAAGTGCCTCCATGGGATGAGGAAACTTCTATTGAAATGGGTCCCTAGTGAGCAACTTGCCTTGGCATAGGAGTTGGCAGACTTTGACAACCCAATACAGTTGGATCCTTTGTTAGCGAGTGTGCTTAATCTATGTTCCCATGATCTAGTCAGTCATGGCCTATTCAATGTAGTCTGGGTTGAGATTTGTTGGTGTCAACTTCTTAGCAATGTATGATGTGTCCAACAATGATGGAAAGCATTGTCGAAGGTAGTCCACATTGAACACTGGGTGTAGCCTAAGGAATGGGGGAATGCTAAGCTCAATATCATTATTACCCACTGCCTTGGTGATGGTGTAAATCACATATCATAGTGGTCAAAGATTTCGATGAGCTCCACTAAGGTGTTCCTTCTGCAAATGTAGCCAAACTTTGTCACCCACTTGAAACGTATGTGGCACTTGATCCTGATAATGACATTGTTTGTACTTGGAATTGTATTTATCTACGATATCATGGACCTACTGGCATATGTGCTGGATGTGTTCAATAACTTTGGTGGCTTTATCAGCTTCAGGTTGAACATGTTTAGATCCTGCCTGTGTAGTAAAAAGAGGTGTTGTGACATCAATGGGACACAATGGTTGAAATCCCATGCCCACTTGAAAGGGGTTGTGGCCAGTCGAGCTATGGAGAGCTCTGTTATAGTTGTGTTGCACATAGGGAAGACTCTCGTCCCATGTTCATGGATGCCTGGAGTTTTACATGTGTAGTACATGCATTATCATCCTGTTGACAACCTCTATATGATCATCAGTCTGTGGATGGAATGAAGTTGACGTGGTGAGCTTAGTGTCCAATAATGACCAGAGGATGGACTAGAATGTGCTTAGGAACCTTCTATCCTAAGATGATATAATGGTCTATGGGATCCCAAAATGAACCCACACTCATTTGAAGAAGAGTTTGGTAGTGCCTTCTACTACGATGCTCTTCTTGTAGATCATCAATATTGCCATCTTAGAAAATCTATTGACGACCACAAATACACAGTCATTACCACGTTTGGTAGAAGGGAGGCAAAACATATAGTCCATTGAGATGGATTCCAAAGGTCAGCTAGGAATATGTAGAGCGATGTACAAGCCTTGTTTCTTAATGGTTGGCTTGGCGATGGCATGGGTAGTGCAAGATCTCATATATTTTCCAACATATTGCTTAAATTTTGGTCAATAAAAATATTTTTGCAGTACTACCACTGTCTTCTCCACACTAAAGTGTCCTGCAAACCTATTGTAATGCACCTCACAAATCATCTTTGCATGCTCACTTAAAGGAACACAAAGGTGTCCCAGATAGCATAACAATCCATCCTGAAGGTGGAAGTATGGAATTGGCTTTCCATCCATCAACATCTTGTAGGTGGCAACGAATTCTGAGTCACTTTCATACAATTGTGGCCATCCAAATGTCTCGTGCCCACAAGAGTTGAGAACTGTACTTAGTGCCATAATCGGGGGATGACTGAGTAAATCTGCGACATGATTGGTGCTTCCTTTCTTGTACTTTATTTTCATATGGAAATGTTGCTGGTATGTGTACCATTTATGATGGCGATCATTTTGCAACTTCTCCCATGTCTCCATAAATTGAAGAGGTCGATGATCTGTGTGGATGATCATCTCTTTCCCCAAAATATAATTCTTCCAATGTCGGCAAGTCTGCATGATAGAGTACATTTCCTTATCAAAGGTGGGGTATCTATGAACAATATGAGAAAGTGTCTTGCTGTGATAGGCCATCAAGTGCCCTTGTTGAGTGAGGAATCCAACAATAACATAATTTTAGGTATCTCTCCCAATCTCAAATGGTTGTTGTAGGTACGCTAATGTGAGGACTTGTGGAAAGAAAAGGTAGTGTTTTAGTTATATAAATGCCTTATGTTATGCCTTAGACAAAAAAAAACTTCACTTTTTCTCTTCCCTTGGTAACTTGACTCAAGGGCCAAGTAATATGAGACAACCCCAACATGAATCTCTGGTAGAAATTAGCAAGGCCCAAGAAGATACAAATCTTTGTCATAATCATTGGGGCTGGCTAATTCCAAATGACTTGTATCTTAGTTGGATCCACATGTACACCTTGCTCGTCGATTATGTAGCCCAAATATTGGACTTGGTCCATGCCAAAGGATCACTTCTCCAGGTTGGAACATAGCTTGTGCTGCCACAGGGTTTGAAGGACCTATCGAATATGTTGCAAGTGCTCTACCCAACTCTTGCTGAAGATGGGGAAGTCATCCAAATAGAAAACCATGAACGTGTTGGTGAAAGGCTGCAAGATTTCATCCATCAACTTCATAAAAGTTGCAGGGGCATTTTTCAACTTGAAGGGCATAACCAACCGCTCAAAAAGTCCCTCCTTTGATTTAAAGGAAGTCTTCCATACATTTTTGGGCTATATTGGAACTTGGTTATATCCAAACTTCAAATCAATCTTGTTGAAGCACTTGGCCCCATTGAGCTAGTCAAGAAGCTGATCAATCCATGGGATCAGGTACTTGTTCCTGAGATTGATTTTATTTAGTGCCTAATAATCAATGCAAAGTCTCGAGGTCCCATCCTTCTTTTGTATGAGTACAATTGAGCTCCCACAAGGTGAGGAGACTGGTCGGATGTGCCCTTTTTTTAGTAGCTCCCGAATGTGCTGCTTGATTTCCTCATTTTCCAAAAGAGAGCAACAATACATTGGCCACTAAGTAGAGGGGCTCCAAGAGTCATATCAATCTAGTGCTTGACTTGACAGTGCAAGGGTACTCCTATGGGTGAGGAGAAGATGCCCCTATATTTTTCCATGACCTTCTCAACTTTCTTCTACTGCGTGGAGGGACCCTCTCTAGGGGCCATTGAAGTGGCCACAATCTTCCCTTTTATTTGAGAAAGAATAAAAGAAAAAACAAAAACAAAATAAATTTCCCAGTCTGGGAGACAATCTTACTACATTGCTTAGCAGAGATCAAAGAGATGGTGGTATGTGGGGCTACTTCCAATATCCTGTATAGTTTCCTGCCCAAAGTAATAATAATAGTGCAAGGCCTGGACTCATACACAACATGACATTTCCACAAATATGTTTGGCCTAATAAAACAACACAAACTTCAAGAGGAGCAACATCACATAGTACCTTGTCCATGAAGGGCTTGATATTGTGGGGAAGGTGACACTACTAGCTGATACAGAGATCTCATCCTTGGTGGAGCCACCCAATGGTATATGGTTTTGAGTGTGGTGTGGTCGGTGGTCCTAACTTCCTGATGACCTCTACTGAGATGATTTTCTTCTAGTTGCCACTGTCGATAATGAATTGCAGCAGAGAACCCTTTACCCACATCTGTTAGTGGAAGGGACGCTCCCCCTCCTTTGGATCTTCGCACTCAACATTTTGGACCTTGGTGGTGGAAATGGTGGCACTAGGTTCTACGTAAATAATATGCTTCCCCTTCTTGTTCCCCTTGTCAGGTTTTGGCTCATAATAATAACATGCATTGGAATCTGAATTTTTAGCTTGGCCATGAACGAATGCTCAATGCTACACTCATTTGTGTTGTGGGTGGGGCTCTTGTGTAACTCACACCACTTTCTTGTGTCTTTCTTCATATTCATGGTACCATTCTTTGCTTGTGGCTTCGATGGGTTGTCGTGGGTCATTCCACCTTGGCTCTATCCTTTTTTCTACAGTTTGGGTGTGCTCCTGCCTTGCTTTGGATTTACAAATCCAAAGTCTTGCTTCATTTGTTTAAATTTTTGTTCAATATTGGTAGCATATCATTATGCTGCACCAAGCAAGGAGATGTCTAGGAACTCCATTTCTTCATGAATATATTTGTGCAGACAACTGCAGTACTTGAGAACCAGATGTCACTTAGAGCTTTTTATACCCACCTTTATTCATAGAGTATGAAAAATATTTGTGATCTCATGCACATATTGGTCCCTTTTCTACCATAGTGTGGTCAATTGTATGTAGTTGTATTCATAACTCCCAAAGGGGTAATACTGTTCCTTGAGAATGTCTCAGAAAGAGTTCCAAGATGTTACAGCTATGAACAGAGAGAGTTCCTGGACCCTTTTATCATAATAAGTTTCCCACTAGTCCTTGACATGCAAGGTTTCCTTAAGCAATGCAAAAGTAATATTTTCCCTATTGGAGAAATTATGGACCAAAAAATAACCTTCCAGTAGACTTAACCATTTATATACAACATCTGCACTATCTGACCTTCGAATATCAGCATATCAAAGTTAACTTGTACCTTGAAGGGGGCGATGCCTCCAAAGTGACTATTGGATGAAGGTGAGTCGCCTATTGGCATCTACCGATAGGATCTCCTGCTCCCTTTTCTTTCTTTTATTTCCCCATGGGAGGCCATCGGTGTCAGTGGGGACGGTCTTGTAAGGGCTCAACTAGTTTAAGTCCCAACTCCTTATACCCCAACCTCGTTGGGGACATGCGTAGAAAAATAGAGAAAGACAAGACCACTCTGATACCATTGATATAGATTTGTGAAGGAACAAATTGAAATACATATTTAAATAAAACATAGAGATACAATGAAAGCACAAAACTTCAATTAATTAATAACAAATATTGAAAATTGTGTACATGCAAAACGGAATAAACTAGTTAGGGCAATGATAGCTTATCTTTAAGAAGAGATGTGATGGCTACATGGCTTCTAAAATGTGTTACAATGAAGCTCAGAGGCCTTTTTATAATAAAGAAGAAGTGTGAAACCCTAACCCTAGGAGATGAAGCACCAATGGTTTTGGGCCGTGTTGAGGTAAGTTGGACAACCAACATCCCGGGGTCATAGCTTTGACATATGATCTTCGTTTGGCTATCATAATACCTCTTTTTGGAGATCTCCACAAAAAGGCAAAAATTGAATATAAAAATAAAAAAATTGGCACTTGTTAATTGGCACTTGTTCGGTCTTTCATTTTTGCCAGAAAACATCTTTTAGGACCCCAAAATGACTCTAGAAGTTTAGGACTTGAAAAAATAGCAAAAATAGAAAATTGTGCTAGAATTAAGGAAACTGGAAGGAAACAATGTTGGGAGTCCAAGTGGAATAAGTGGGTGGTCACCAATATGCACCTGGATCAACACAAAAGAGAATAAATAGTGTTAGAAGAAAAATAAAAAATGCTTGAAATAGAAGAGGCACAAAAATGAGGAATCACTTAAAATCGTAGAAAAATAATTCCATAAACAAATCATAGATGTGCCTATTTTTTTTTATTGTACAACATGTGAGCAAAATTTCTTTCCAATAAATGTTATACTCATTAAACAAGATTGCAAATAAGTTATTTTTGAATAAAAAAGAAAAGCAAAATCACAAAAATTTAGAAAATGACACTAATGATAGCTACATTTACCAAATTTGCAAGAAAGCATAAGAAAACTATGTAGACCCTAAATTTGTTGTGCCAAAAAAATTAAATGAAATAGAAGTATAAGAATAATGAAAAAATTAGATGAGTTGGAAGAAAGATTAATAGCATTGCAACTGCCTTTCTTGCAAATAAAAGAACTTAGACAACAATATAAAAAATCGTAATTAGGATTGATTAATGGAGATATCAATGTTCTGACGCATTTTTATAATTCAACAACCTTTTCCTCATGACATAAATGAAATTGACACAATTGCAATATCATTTAAAATGCTAGTCATTCGTCAAAAAAATGCTTATTCTCAGTTGGGCTCTTTTGTGCCCACACAATAATGAAAGCTTTAAAACGACTATGTAAAACAACACTTTTCAAAATGGAAAAATAATAATAACTGATAATTACGAGCAAGTATTCATAGAAGATAAAGAAGCGTATGAAGATAAAACACATAAAAATGAAAAATTTTATGATGAAAACAATGAAGAACCAATTACATTCAGGGCATGCATTCATTGATTCATACAACATTTTTGTTCTTCAAAACAACCAAAACAAATATTGCTCTTAGTGAAGGCTATGTTCCATGGGGAAATTTTCCAAGATAGATACTCAAAATAAATGAGCTTTCCCTCACTATTTTAAGGTGAAAGTGTTCTCATGACATAGCTAAAAAAAAATCGTATCAAAAAGTTGCCATGTGGGAAATATCACACCAGGAACATCACTATTCCTATCATAAAACAAATATTTTCTACAAAGCAATCCACATTATGCTAAACCAAGTGCTTAGCAACATATGGATTGTTGTTTGAAGTCTTAAATTGGATAAATGGACCTTAAAACAATTCATACGTCACTAGACTATCTACAACATACACAGTAGTGTTAGGACCCTACATTGTACTTTTTTGCTCATATATTTTGCTATCATTCCACCCTTTTTCAATCCATATTTAAAGCCTATGTTATTACTTTAATCCATTTTCCAAAGGTATATAGCATTTCTTCTCATTACTATATGTTTAATTTGTTTTACATATAATTTTACATTACTTTCATAATTAATCGTTGATCGGAAATATATAGTTGCTGAAACGCTCTGAAGACTGCAGATTTATTATTGCAGCCTGTGTTGCTGAAACAGTTAGAACAGTGCGCAAATCCCGTTGCCGAAACAGCTTGTGATTTGCATTTCAGATTCGGCAACAACAAGAAGAGATCATCGAAGGAGCTATTACACTGGCTGCAACAACTACATTCCAAAGTCGGCATTATCACAACCATTGTAACAACATTTTGTTAATGGAAGAATCAATTATCCTATTTTAGCATATCGAGTTAAGAATAGGATTTATAATGTAATCAAATGTATAATAGATGTCTCCTCTTTAAAAAGAGGATACATCAGCATTAGAGGAAAACAGATAGACTATGGGAAGGTCTAGCTGAAAGTAAAGGGACTTGAGTCGTTTGTAATATGATACACTAACAGATTAATAAAATATTGTTCTCAGCGTTCCTTCTTAATTCCTTTTTCTGGGGAATCTTGTGAAAGGAAAGGGCCCACCTTCATCACAATATCCACACATTAATTTCTGTAGTGCGTTAAGTATTATTTTCCATTTGTGCCTTGTTAAACTCTATTTGCTGAAATTACTTATGCGTTATTGGAACTTTGTATCTATTGCTGAGACTCAGTTTCTATTTGATCATTGCATTGTTTACATAAATCCATTCATAGGTAATCAATGGTTATTTTAATTGGTAATTTGGTTTACAGAGTGAGTTTGTGAAGCATGGTAATCAGAAACAGGTGCTGAAGGTTCCTGCTTGGGGAATAGGGTCTTGTTCTCTGTTATAGCACAACTAGTCTTTTCCTCTGCAGATTGATTTCTTTTCCTAGATTGTTCTTTTTAATGTAATCCAGGATTCTTTTGATAATTGTCTGCAATAGAGAGATTATTCCTGCTGTAACTCAGAGTAGAGCTTCAGTTTGTTTAAAGCAAGGTGTGATTTGTGTAATTATTACTATGACCTTTTCATTGCTTTTGGGATTGAGCATAAACCGTGTGTGATTTCCTTTGAAACAAACAGACCTCCCTGGGTTGACAATTTATGTAGCACTTGCTTGATTCAATTAAATTAAATTAATAAGCAATTAAAGTGACCAACATTTTGGCGCCATTGCCAAGGAAGGCAATTGTAGATTTCAAAAGCATTGATGTTTTTCTTTCAAGTATGCAGAATGCATGAAAAGACGCAGAGCCCCTAAGAAAACTAACCCTATAGGTGGCAAGGGAAAAGGAAAAGGAGGGAGAAAGACCTTTACTAATGAGATTATATCAAAAGTTGAAACTTCTAAGAGGCTAAGCTCTCGAAAGCCACAGCCTCAGCACTCCCTTCAAACAAACTACGAAACAGAGGAAGTTGTGAGCCTTGAAATATTTGTGGAGCCAGTAGAAGACATTGAGGAACCAGTAGAAGATATTGAGGAACCAGTCGAAGACATTGAGGAACTGATTGAAGGCATTCAGGAGCCAACAAAAAATATAGAAGACAGAGCAAGTGCAGTAGGAGAACAAGAAATGGAAGGGAACAATGAAGGATTCTTTGGTGGAGGATAGGTAGGGGAAGGAAAAGATGAGAATTCTCTCTCTACCTTGGGATTTCCTATTGGTGATCTTCCCAGAGGAGAAACTCCCATGAAGAATATCCCACTTTCGGCCTTACCTAACTTCCATGGTTTATCTTCTAAGGATCCTAATGAGTTTCTTTTTGAGTTTGATATATTATGCAGAAGCTATGATTATGTTACTAGTGCTCAAAAACTGAAGCTATTTCCAGCAACACTAAAAGGAAATGCACTAAGATGGTTCATGAGTCTGGGAGGCCATGTAATCACAACATGGGAACAGATGAAATAGAAGTTTCTGCTCAAATATCAAGACTATTACCGGATGAGAGAAAAAAGGGAGGAACTATTTAAGATGGTACAAAAGGAGGACGAAAATCTGGAGGACTTTGTGGAAAGGCTACAATATAATTTGCAGAGATCTAATCATCCTGATGTAAGTAAAGATATTCTTAAAACAATATTATTGAAAGGGGTGAGGGATGATTGTCTAGACATGTTAAATATGCTTGGTAAAGGGGACATATCTAAAGAATCATATGATGAAATTTTTAACCTTTGTAAAAGATGTTCACGAGAAGCTGCAAGGAATAGATCAAATGGCAGGGATAATACATATTCAAGAGTTCAAAAATAAGCCCACAGAGGAGCAACAAGAGCTGAAATAGGTAATTTACTTGAGGAATTTAAAACTGAAATGTTAATTTCTTTCACTTCACAGATTGACACCTTGTAGGTTAAGAAGAAACAAGTAGAAGTAGAAGTTGTTTTGGCTGTCTTTTGTCCCAAATGCATAGATAAACACCCACTAAGGGAATGCCCATTGGACAAAGTGCCAATTTGCACACTTTGTGAGAAGGATCATGGAACACAACAATGCCCTTATTTACCAAGAATAAAAGAAACATTGCAACCAATCGAAGAGGAAGCTGAAGCAGTCTATCTGTTGACACAGAGAAGGCAATGGCAACCACGAGGACAAGGTATGAACTCTAATATGCCATTTACGTCTTCTAATCGTTGGAAAAATTATCCTTCTTTTAGTCAAGCAAATTACCCGCCCTTCAATCAAATGAATTACCCACCCATGCAACAAACAAACCCTCCTTTTGTTGACCTAGCAATGTGGACTCCTTGGCCTCCACAACAACAATCTTACTTTAATCAATGGAATCCAAACTGGAGGGGTCAACAACTCCTGTTTCCAAATCAATTTCCTCAGTATTAGCAACCACTCCCTCTACCATCAGGTTCTCCACCAAATAATCAAATGATGAGACCCTAGCGACCTGTGCAACCAAACCCTAACCCCAATAATAAAGCTGTGTAAGTTATTGATATTCAGAACCAGCCTGTACTTCTTGTTTTCCCTGTGCAATGTAATGATATTCATTTACGATCTAGGAAAATAGTCGAACCCATTATTGATGATGTTACCTCTTCTGATTCTGATAAAGAAGAGATAGAGAAAAATGATTCATGTAGGGAGGTATAGCCACCCTCTAATAAGGGTGCTGAAATAGCAGAGCCACCATTCCCTGGGTGTTTAGCTTTGACTAAAACGCCTGAGCCACCTACTTTCAATCTTTTAGAGGAATTACAGAATCTTTATGTTAAAATTCCACTTTTACAAACGCTAAGAGATGTACCAATTTATGTCAGAACTATGAGAGGTATTTTCATTAAGAAACCCGGTAGGAAAGCTAAAGATCCCCTTATAGTTCATGTTATGGGTGATCTATCTGCTTTAATGTCTGGTAAAGCCCCTCCCGTTAAATATGGTGATCCTGGGCATACTACTGTTACAGTACAAATTGGAAAAACTATCATTCCACGAGTTCTGGTAGATCTAGGTGCTGCTATAAATATCATGACTCTTGAAACTTCACAACTGTTACAGCTAAAGAATGTAATCAGAGAGACACCAACCATTCTAGAGTTAGCTGACCGTTCTACAATCAAACCAGAAGGATTCATTGAAGGCCTAATCATCTCAGTTGAATCTTGGAAATACCAAGCTGACTGTGTGGTATTATAGACTAAAACAAAGTTGGGGGGACATCCTCTAATTCTGGGAAGACCCTGGTTGGCCACAGCTGATGCTTTTATTAGTTGTAGATCTGGTTCAATGACAATTTCTAATGGATGTGAAACCAAGTAGCTTACTCTCTACCCTCATGCCACACCCATCATTAATAATGATAATTATATATGGTTGGAATATGATGATGATGCTACTCAACCTATCTTGACTATCGGACAAGCTCTAAGCCTTAAAGATACCATTGAGGATGAAGTAATTAATAATTGTATTTGTGAACCCTCCTCGGTCACTTCTGAAACATATAATCAGTTGGCTACAATTTTGAAATCTGATACCCAGGAAAAGCTTAAATCTGAAGATCTACCTCAAACATCAACTACCATCTCCTCTAAAAGCATAGCAGTGGAAATCAAACCTGGAAAGACATTGAACATAAACCCCAACTTGAAAGATGCTAAAACATAGCAACTAATGAAGTTACTTCATGAAAATAAGGAAGCATTCACATGGGACTATACAGATATGAAGGGAATCTCTCCTAAATTATGTACTCATCGCATCTATATCAAGGAGGGTTGCCGACCAATCTATCAACCCCAACGACGAATGAATCCTAATTTGAGGGAAATTGTCAAAGAGGAACTTCAAAAATTGCTTAATGCAGGGTTTATATATCCCATATCTGACAGTGAATGGGTTTCCTCGTTGGTAATAGTCCCTAAGAAAAACGGGAAATGGAGAGTGTGTGTAGATTATAGAGCCTTAAATAAAGCCACTCAAAAGGATCACTTTCCCTTGCCATTCATTGATCAAGTGTTAGATAGTTTGTCAGGGAAGAAATTCTTCTCGTTTTTAGATGATTTTATTGGGTATAATCAAATCAAAATTGCACCCCAAGACCAAGATAAAACCACTTTTACTAGTCCCTGAGGAACTTTTGCCTATAGAGTTATCCCATTTGGACTATGTAATGCACCAGCAACCTTTCAAAGAGCAGTTATAGGAATCATCTCTGATCTTCTTAATGACTCTATGGAGATATTTATGGATGACTTTACCCCTTATGGTGTGTCTTTTGAGTATGCATTACAAAACCGTGATAAAGTACTTAAACATTCTATACAAGCTCACCTTTCCTTAAGTACTGAAAAATGTAATATGATGATGAATGAAGTAATTGTACATAGACACTTTATTTCATTTCAAGGAATTCAGGTAGATCCATCCAAAATATAGGTAATTCAGAACCTTCCTATTCCTAGAACACAAACTAATGTGAGAAGTTTTTTAGGACATGTAGGATACTACAGAAGATTTATCAAAAAAAATTCCAAAATAGCTTCTCCTTTGTTTGTGTTACTTATGAAAAATGTCGAATTTAAGTGGACTAATCTTTGCCAGAAAGCATTTGATGAACTCAAGCATTAGTTATCTACAACTCCTATTCTAAGGGAACCTGATTGGGCACTTTCCTTTCATATATCCTCTGATGCTTTGGATACTGCAATTGGAGCTATCTTGGGACAAGAGGAAAACCATCTTCCTTATGCTATCTATTTCATTAGTAAGAATATGACCCCTACTGAGCTTAATTACACAGTTACTGAGAAGGAATTTTTAGCAGTCATTTATGCTATTAATAAATTTCGACATTACATTACTCGTTACTCTACTTTTCTTCATACTGACCACTCGGCTATTAAGTATTTAATGAACAAATCTGTCACAAATGCTCAAGTTACCAGGTGGTTACTATTATTACAAGAGTTTGATATTACAATTGTAGATCGACCAGGTAAAGAAAATGTAGTTGCTGATTTCCTTTCTTGGTTAAAAGCTGATGATAATACTCCAGTAGATGATTCCTTTCCTGATGAATATTTATTTGCAATATCTTCTCACTCACCTTGGTATGCAGACATTGCCAATTATCTGGTTGTAGGAAAGTTACCATCACACCTATCACATCGGGAGAAAAGAAAGATCATTCAACAAAGTTCTCGGTATAGCTCGATAAGTGGGTGTCTTTTCCATACAGGACTTGATCATGAAATCTGAAGATGCATTAGAGAAGATGAGGTTTATGATATACTGAAGGCTTGTCATGATGGCCCTTGCGAAGAGAATTTTGCTGATAAGAGAACAGCACACAAAATTCTCTTAATGGGTTATTATTGGCCCTAGTTCTTCAAGGATGCAAAGAAATATGTTCAGGCCTGCGATAGCTGTCAAAGAATGGTTCAACTTAATCATAGAGATGAAATGCCATTGAATCCCCAGGTAATACTTGAACCCTTTGAAAGATAGGCTCTAGACTTTGTAAGGCCCATTAATCCTCCATCCAATCAAAGAGTTTACATATTGGTTTTTACAGATTATATGACTAAATGGGTGGAAGCTAAGGCACTCATTAGAGCTAATGAAGAATCTGTTTTAACATTTCTATTTGAAGAAATCTTTGTTAGATTTGGAGTACCTAGAGAGTTAGTTACAGATAGAGGACCTCCTTTCAATTCTCATGGTTTTAAATCCACCCTTCAAAAATATCATATTCATCATAAAATGACTACACCTTACAACCCCCAAGCCAATGGACAGGTGGAGAGTACCAACAAAGTTATAGAAGCCATTCTAACAAAAACAGTGAAGGAAAATAGGAAGGATTGGTCTCAAAGGCTGCCTGAAGCATTATAGGCTTACAGAACTACCTGGAGAAATACTACGGGATTTTCTCCCTATAAATTGGTTTATGGTAAAAGTGTTGTTTTTCCTGTGGAATTTGAAATTAAGACCTTAAGAATTGGTTTAGCTACTAACCTTGATTTGACTGATGCACATACAGCTAGGTTGAAACAGCTTCAGGAGTTGGATGAAAAGAGATTAGATGCCATCCATCAAACAACTATGATTCAACAACAAAGAACTAGGTAGCATGATAAAACCATCAAGCATAAGAAGTTCCAAAAAGGTCATTGGGCTTTATTGTATGATTCTCGGTTTGAACATTTTCAAGGGAAATTACGAACAAGATGACTGGGACCTTATGAAATAGGTGTTGTTTTTCCCAATGGAACAGTAAGGCTCCTACCAATTGATGATTCTAGAACACCCTTATTATTAAATGGATATCGGATCCGTCTATACCAGCAGCCCATTTCTAAAGAGGATTTTAAGGCCACCTGCATGGCAGATTCACATTATATCTTTTTGGGGGAGCCTACTGCCCCTCATTGCATTTAATTTCTACATTGTACTTTTTAGCATTATATTAGATTTCTTAACTAATAATCCTTGTCAAGGGTTGGCATGTTACAATTGATTATTTTGCAGATCTCAGATGTAGGAGAGGCTGATTGAAAAGGAAAATCCTACTGCAGGCAGATCTAAGCTTCATTTTGTGAAGCACTTTCATCTCATTTCAATCCATAATTCATTCCCCCATTTCCATCATTTTCCCCCCTTTTTCTCTTCCCTATGTTCCCCATTATTCTTCAGCAACATCTTTCCCATTTTTATCATTAATGAAATAAGTATTCTTCACCAACATTTTCCCTATTTCTCCCATTTACAGCAACATTTTTCCTTATTTTCCCTGTTGCTGAAACACCATTCTTTACCCATTTTCCTGTTGTTGAAACACCAACCTTTACCCATCTTCCCGTTGCTGAAACACCATTTCTTCTCAAAGAATTACCACGCACTACTTTCCATTGTGAGAATCACCTCTTTCATTATTTTACAACTTTGTTCTTTCACTGCCTTCTCCTATGATTATACAGGCCTTTCATATAATCACCCTCATGTTTCAAAACACTCTTCCATAACTATTGATGATCTATTATCAATGTACACTATATGTTCCGAATAGGTATCAAAGGTAAACATGAGGTATGTGATTATTATGTCTAAATATTATTAAACTATAGTTAAATGAGAAGGTTATGTCATTATTACCACGATCCTCGTACATTTAAAGTCATTATTTCAGCGGTAGTTGGGGGGAATACCAGAATTATACACCATCATTTCACGGCAAGCCAATTACCGTCGTTTTTACCCATGATCACGTCTTATCACTCTGCCTTTGTGCTATTATTCCATGTTCTCATTTGCAAAATTTACTTTGTCCAGAGTGTGGTAACTTAGTTTGTGATTGTGCATTTTACTGAAGCTAGTTAACTATGGGAGGACCTGCTATTCGACATGAGCCCGGCTCGATAGCTCTACTAGACGTACACCCAGAAGTGTATCAGATTTTTCAGCGAGCAGGCTGGGTAGACTATTTTCAGAGA